>ML994254.1:0-25351 GCA_010093945.1 Delitschia confertaspora ATCC 74209 | reverse complement strand
ATAGGGCTTCCCGTCCGATCAGCCGTACTCAAGCTCCTAACCGGTCAGTTAGTATTGCGGTGGGTGACCACGTGAGAATCCTGGCTGTTGTATGTTTTTGGCTTTATTATTTTGGCCTTTTTGGAAATTAGAATTGTGGAAGTTCCTGTTGTTCTATTTTGAATGGTGTTGCTGCTGAACGCTTTTGCTGACTATTCGTGGAGATATGCCGCGTACGCTGCCCGTGCGCATTAAAACAGCTATACACAGCATGTGCTCAGGCCAAATGGATCATCAAAGCCACCTCAGACATCCGGTTTCATTTCTCTCCCCTATTCCGTACTTAAGCGCCCTTTACGAACTTCTACTTTTCCTACCCACATTTGAATTTCCCAACATGGAGTCCGTCGGCTCTGAATTTGCGAAATCGAAATTCAGGGACGATGCGAGACATGATTCGGGCCACCAACTTTTCAAAGCGGTTGAACATGCGGGACAGACTGTCAGAAAGCTGTTATACTGTGATTCATGATAATAAAAAGTATCATCGGTTCTCCCTCAGTTCCACCTTCTGGTCCTTCACACCGAGCGATAAAAATGTTTGATCAATAAGCCTAGATGCTCCTTCGTAGAACCCGCTGGGACGCTCTTTTTCAAATAGTAAGGGTAGCGACAGAAGTTAGATACACCATTCTCGTTATACATCCTGCCTGTATTATGCAATATAAAAATCACGTGATCTGCGCTCATTTCACACTCAGTGTTGAGAATTAATCTTTTGAGAGTAGAAAGCCGTTGAGCCTAAGGTGTTGGAAACAAAAGACACGAGTGCTGGCTATTATTTTAGAGGAGTAAAATTTAAAAGCTGGGTCCCGTCCTCGAATGGCGAGTGTAGAAATTTCCGGTTCGCGAGATGGGAACGAGGAAGGGGAGAAATGGTGGTGCTCATCATCATCCTCCTTTAAAACATACCTCCCCATACCGCTGTTTTGCAGAAGCTTTTTATTCTGGAGTCAGCCACTGTCTTTTCCTCTCCTAATTTGGGAGCACCTCGTCCAGCCTATATCGGTTCACCCTTTATTATATTACTCAAGAAATCTGCCGAGCCGAACACATCCAAGTGAAATGGCCTACCTGAATTCGAATGATTTAGTCAGAAGAAAGCGATTCTACAAAATCTCCCACACACTCATGTCGATGTCTTCCAGCCACCTTTGGAGACCCCAAATCAATCATTGACCGATTGTTAGTTCTCATTCTAACATTTCTCCGTCGCCGCCTCCCTTCCCCCTATGGGGGTAGCGTCAAATTTTTGAATAATTTTTGTGAAATACGAATCAAATTCTCTAACAGTTCCTCACTTTCTACAGGCAGCTTGGTAAGTATTTTTTGGGAAACTTCCCCCCCCCCAACCATGGAGTCGTTAGAAGGATGGAAGTTGCAGCTCTAATCTAAGGACTTGGCTTTGTTTTGCTTAATTTTTACTCTCATTTGATTCCCTTCGCTTTTTAAGGAGTTTTAGCTGTTGAATTACGGGCAGTCTCAACCCTCCAAAATCACAATACGTTCGTAACGATAATGTTTTTGGGTCACATTTCCCGAATCATATTCAACTCTTCCTGTAATTTTGTTTCATACCAACTTTCTTTCCCATCCATGGTCCTGTGTTGCAATGTATTTTGGTACCCAAATGACGGTCCAACAATTTCCCACCACCTCTTTGAACTCCTTTTATGGCTAATAGGAAGTTTTCGAACTCCACATCTCTACTCCGCATCTTATTCGTCATCTGTGCGTTTTTTAGTCTCTCTCAGGATTAATCATTAAGTTAAAATGTACTAATTTTGTTTTCGCTTTTGAACATGTTCACGTCTTGAATCATCAAATTGGAGGGAAAAACTTTGATCTTTTTTTTCAAATAACCCAAGCTCCAAAAATCCAAATTACACGAACATCCATTTTCTGCGAATGAATTTCAACCCTCCCAAACCAGCCATTCGAAATGGGTTATGGCAATTTTAAAGGCAACTTCCAACCCATCAATTTCCCCCATCACAGGTCTTAAAGGCTACTTTTCCAACATGTTTGAACTCCATGATAGAACAGTTTTTTCGGTAAATTGCGATTTTGGCACTCTAAAGTCAGGCAGGGTTAGGTAATGCGTGACACAGTTTTTGGAAGTTTTTCCACCCCGATCTCCCACCACATGCATTGCGGTCTTGTGATTTTGACACCCGAGACTAACAAGCTGCTGTTCTAAATTGCAATGTTTTTATAATTATTCCTAAATCCTGCGTTCCCCAGCACAAACTGCGGTAGCCGCGAAGTTTTAAGCCGCGAAACCCGCCACATGTGATCGTCGATGCGATATCTTCGAAAGATTCTAAGCTCTCCCAAGTTCAACCCACCTAACATAGCTTGAACCATTCTTTTAAATTCCAAGAAGCAACCATTTGGTATGTCGGTACTCCTTTTGTTTATGGAGTGAGTCTACTCTCCCAAGCCCACTCTCTGAAGATCATTTTGGTTTTCGGAGCAAATCAAACCTCCACAACTTGATTTCCATGCGCTTCCTCCCAGCGCGATCTTGGATCCAATCCAGAGTCGCTCAGATATACGTCCCGTGAGTCACCTCCACAGGCTATTTTGGCTCCTCAAACCTCCCCAGATCAGCCATTTGGGCTTACGATGAGTCTTGTTTTAGGACTCTGCCAGAGCTCTATTTCTTAGATCCCCCAGGACTGCCCAAGCACGAAAAGAAGTAGGTTTGATTGGAGGAACCCTTCCACACTCCTCAGGTCCAACGCACTCCCCCCCCCCAATAGGCTTCGCTTCCACTTTTCTTTGTGATCCCGCAAAACTCCCCAGCATGAACAGCAGCATGTGTGAATTTTGGAAACATGTCCCCCAAATTCAGTTTTCAAGTTTCGGCCAATCTCCCCAAAGCCACCCCATCATATATCTGTTTAAGATCACTCTTTGGATCACTCTTCTAAACCCCTTCCCATTCCCCTCTCACACCCTCTCCCCCATGTTGGTCTTCGTGTGCCTTTTTGATCCTGGGAACACAATCCACCTTATCATAAAAAGATGGAGAATACTTTAATGTGGAGCCAAAACTGAGAGCCCGTGTGTGATGTGTGTGGAGGAAGGGGGAGGGGAAAGGCAGTGATGGTGGAGATGGGGATTGGGAAAGAGCCATGCCGTATACGATGACCTTGAGGAAGTGTAGGTGTTCGGCTGACTTCAGTAGCAATGTAGAAAATTTTGACATTGTTCCCTGTTGTCATAATGCGAAAGCAATATACTGGATTGACCTCGCCTGAACGCCCCGCTATGCTACCTTCTTACCAGACCCAAAATCTTACGGAGGAACGGAGACTATATAAGCGAAGAACAATAAGTCTTAGACCTGAAGCAATCGAAAAGCCTCCCCCCGACTTCAATTGGCACCTCTCATTGTCCCCTATGCCTTCAACCCCTCCATAAGCGCACCCTCCTCCCTCTTTCCCACAGCCTGAAACATCCGCCCGTCTCCTCCAACATCCAACCCCCTCTCTGCCCTCTCATACGCCTCCTCACTCCGATCCAACAAGATTTCCAACTCTCCCTCACTCAGCAACTTCTCTCCCTCCCCACCCTCCATCCGAACATCAAACCTCTCCCCGTCACTCCTCCTAAGCAACCTCCTCAACTCCTCCACCTCATGCTCCTTCTCCTGTTCCTTACTCCCCTTAGAATTCCTAACTCCGCCCTTCCTAATAACCAACTTCTCCAACCTCCTCTTCCCCTCCGCACTCTCCAAAAGTTTCTGCTCCACAGTACCCCTTGTAGCAAATCGATACACAACCACATTCCTTGTCTGGCCAATGCGATGTGCACGATCCATGGCTTGCAGATCCTGCTGAGGGTTCCAATCTGAATCAAACAAGATCACCGTATCCGCAGCCGCGAGATTAATACCCTGCCCGCCTGCTCTGGTGGAGAGGAGAAAAACGTTCGTGGCGGTGGGCGAGGAGTTGGGGATGTTGAAGGCGTGGATTTGTTCTTGGCGAACAGATTGGGCGACGGAGCCGTCTATGCGGGCGTGTGGGTGGGATCGCAGATCCAGATACGTTGAGATTAGGTCGAGAGTCGTCGTAAATTGGGAGAATATTAAAACCTTATGCCCTCTTTTGAGTAGCTCGGGGAGTAAGCGATCTAGGAGGAGCATTTTGCCGGATGTTGTGACGATGGTTTCATCGGGCTCGGTCTCCGTAGCGAAAGTCTCCGAACCCTCTGTTTTGGTAGTAATAAAAGGATTGAAGAAGTTATACGGAGAATTACAGCATAGGCGGAGCTGCATAATTGGGTTCCCAAGTTTCTTCTGCATGAGCTGGCGCTTCGCAATCTCGAAAGTGGCTGTTCTCACTCTCTCTTCCTCTTCTGAAGAATCCAATTCCTCAACCTCTGTTTCCGGCGCCTCCTCCTGAGCTTGAAGCTCAGCAAAATACTTGCTATCCGCAACCTCTTCATAATTCTTCCTCGGCCTTCCCCTCCGTCCAGATCTCGTAAACGAAGAGGGCGTCGCCTCTCTCGAAGGCTTCGCGCTCTTATTCGGCGTGCTGACACCGCTGGATAAAGCCTTCCTCTTCATACTGCTCACACTCCTACTACTAGCAGGCGTGCTTGTTCCACTCGGTGTCCCAATACTCAGCCTCTCAATAGCTTTCTCCTCGAGATAAGACCGACTACTTCCGTCCAAAATGGCCTGATACAGCTCCCTCTGCATGGGCGTCAACGGCGCAAAAAGAATATACTCCCTCTTCTTCGGCATCAAGCTCTCCACATCTGTCTTAACCCTCCTCAACAAAAACGGTTTTAGCACCGCATGCAAACTCTTAACGAGATACTGCTGCCTCTCTTCACTCAGCAACTGCTCATAGCTATTCTGATCCCTGAGGCCCGAGAAATCAAACCAACTCTCAAATGTCGACAACTTATCAAAAACCGTCGGTAGCAGAAAATGCAACAGCGACCATAATTCCGTAAGATTATTCTGCAGCGGCGTCCCGGTAATCAACAGGCGATTCGTACTCTGATACTGCTGCAACTCCCGAATAAGTCTGCAATCCAGATTCTTGATCCGATGCCCCTCATCAATAATAATAAACTGCCATCCAAAACCTGTAAGATACTTCCGATCATTCATGCAAATCTCATAACTCGTAACAACTACCGGAAATTGATCGGTCCCAGGATTCCTCAGCTTCTTGCGGCGGATTTCGGCTCGATCCTGCTTGCTGCCGTGGTAGAGAACGACGGGAATGCTGGGGGTCCATTTCTTGAATTCTTCAACCCAGTTGGATGTTGTGCTGAGGGGCGCAGCAATGAGGAAGGGGCCGTAGGATTTCATTTCCCAGAGATGTGCAAGCAGCGCAATCGTCTGAACCGTCTTGCCCAATCCCATCTCGTCGGCTAGGATGCCGTTTATGCCGTTCTCGTATAGAGAGAGTAGCCATTCGAGGCCTTCTAGCTGATATGACCGCATCGTTCCTCCTGTAACAAGCTTTGGCTGACGCGCAGACTTCAAATTGGTAAAACCAATGTCACTTGTCTTGACATTGTCCTCGTCGGCCGCTTCTTTTAAAGCATCAGCAACATTTGATTGATCCGTCTTCTTCTCTAGGTCTTCTTTCTTGAAAAAATCCGAAATCTTGCCTCTTTTACTATCTTCCTTCCTAGGCCTACCTCGCCCCTTTTTCGGTGCTTCAGTAGCATCGCCCTTTATCTTTGCAGGAGTACCGTTACTGTTCGCAGCAGATGCACGCGTAGCACGCCTCTGCGATTCGGCAGCAACTTTCTCGGCATTCTTCTCTCGTTTCGTGGATTGCCCTTGTGTCTTCTCGTCTTGGGCTTTTTCTTCTTCTTCTTGCCGTTGCATCTGCGCGAGCATGACCGTAGCATAGAGCTATTACCCCAAGTAATTAGCATTAATTTGGCCCAATCCAGACAGTCAAGTCTCTTTTCATTAACCCGAGTTTTACTCACCTTACTCTTATTCATCAAGAACTCCAACTGCTGAAACTTTTTATCCAGAACATCCCTCCCACTTTTCAAATCCACTTGTCTCTCCTTTTCCATTTTCTCCTCTAATTTCTTATCCTCTTTCTCTCTTAGTACGCGTAGCTTCTCTTCCTCTTCCAGCATTTTCTTAGAAACATTATCCTTATTCTCCTCCATATCGGCGGCCGGTGGCGAAGAAGCAGGTGTGGACTCTTGAGGCGAAGTGTGGGCGCTGGTAAAGTACGACGATGGCATTGAGATAGATGCAATATCTGAAATGGATTATGATGGAAAACGAGACGAGTTTCGCGCGGGAAGGTGTGCGCAAAAGGTGTGAATTATGGTTGCGTAGTGTGGATGATGGTGGCGGGCAGAATGAAGAAAGACGCGTTCTGTCACGTCACAGGGATAACGCGCGATCACCAGGCACCACTTTCAGCCCCTAGATCGGATGCCAAGACCGGTTCCCAATTGAACATCCATCAAGGTTCAGAAAAAAAAAGAACGGAAAGGGTGTATAAAAACATCACAGGAAATCCTAGATAGACTACCAAAGTATTGTAATATGCTATATTGACTACATATTCGGAAAAGCATCCCTTGAAACCCCTTAACGCCATCCCTCATGCAACGAACTCCGAAAGCTAAGAGAAGCAGTACATGAGAGTCAGCATTACCAAACTATATCAAAATTTTGCCGAGGGGAGAAATGACCATGATTATCCCCTTGTTCATTTAACATATAAGAAATACGCAGAATCATACAAGTCCAGGACCATATCATGACTCTCTACATGATATCAAACTCCTTCTTCAGCTTAATGATAAGTTGCCACTCGTCATTGCTGACATCGCTCCTATAGAACTCCTTCAGCGTATCAATACTCTTACGAGTGATTGAGCTGTACAGGATGTCTTTCTCTTCGAGCTGGCGTCCGTAGAGGGGCTGGTTGGGTCCCTCGATCTTAACGGCGACGGAAGGCTGGCCCTTTTTGCAGATGGGAATTTGCTTGTGGTCGCGCTCGATGGATGTACTGCGGTACAATTAGCATACTCGTGAACGAGAAGGGCAAGGGGTAAGACTTACACTCTGCCCAAATGAACAATTTCCTTAACACCCGTAACAGGATTCTTTTTAAGTGCGCAGATAGGGGTAAGCATCCTCAAGTTACCCTCGATGACATCGACACCGACAACAATCGGATCCTTCTTATTGAAGACAGCAATGGGGCTGAGAACGCAAGGGAAGACGGCATCCATCTTAGACTCCTCCTTCCGCTGCTCCTCCAACTGCTTCATATGCGCTGTGAACTTGTCGAAGAGATGGTAAATGATATCAGCCTCGAAGATCTTGACACCGATTTCATCCGCATATTGTTTGGCATCCTTGTCGACCTTGACGTCAAAGCAGAGCATAACCGCATACTCCTTCGCCTTCTCAAGCATTACACCTGCACGTAGCACATCCTTCTTATAGACGGGACCAATAGAAATGGAAGCCACAGGAATCTTAGACACGCGCAAGAACTCCAGCAAGGCCTCAAGAGAACCGAGAGTGGAAGCCTGGACAGACACACCACGACCGGTCTTAGATACTTTACCCATAAGATGGGCAAGATCACCCATGACCTCATCCATGAGGTCTTCCTCGTCATCATCCGGACCAACAACGAGAAGACGGGATCCAGCAATGGCCGAATCGAGCCCATCAGCGGCAATCTTGATACCCATAGCAGCCTTAACTTCCTTGTTATGGACATAAGCAGACTTGACTCTGAGTTCCTTCATTTCGGCCGGTGTCAAGAGTGCTCGAATGTTGGTAGCTATAGGCTCGGGATTACCACAGAGTACTATCCGATCGCCTTCGTGGAGGACACCATTAGAAAGGACAACATCGATAGTGGTACCAAGACCTTCGATCACCTTGACTTCCAAGACCGTGCATTCGACCTCAGAAAGGTACATGAGCTTGCCAGTCATACGCTCCTGAGTAAGCTTGATAATGAGCTTCAACATATCTGGGATACCTTCTCCAGTATGTGCTGAAGTTGGGACAACTGATACGTAGCGGGCCATGTTCGTGTTCTGGTAGAAAAGCTCCGAGTTGAAACCCTGTTCCATGAGCTGAGTGTGGACAAAGTCCCATCTATCCTTGAACTCCTGCTGAACGGACTTTTTCTGGAATGCAAGAGAGTCCTCAAAACCATTGTTGTCGATCCTAGACCAGCCGAAGAGACGATCGATCTTGTTCAGGGCCACAATGAAGGGTGTCTTCCGCTCACGGAGTAACCTCATAGATTCTAATGTCTGCGGCTCAAGGCCGTGCATAATATCGACAACCAAAATGGCAATGTTACAGAGAGAAGAACCGCGAGACCGAAGATTCGTGAAAGACTCGTGACCAGGAGTATCAATAACCAGGAGACCAGGAACATTGAACACGAAACTACCATCTTTGTTGACAACGGCCGTCTTCTTCTGCAAAGCCTCAACCGGGAAGTAGGTAGCACCAATCTGTTGCGTAATGCCTCCAGCCTCACCCTCTTGGACGTTAGTTTGACGGATCTTGTCGAGAAGTTTCGTTTTACCAGTATCGACGTGACCAAGAATACAGCAAATGGGCGACCGAAGGTTATCCTTTGAGCGTGCTGCCATAGCTTCTTCGTGAGCCTTCTGGCGTCTTTCAGCGGCGGCGGCTTTCCGAGCGGCTTCGGCCTTCTGGGTTGCGGTGGTTTCCTCGGCGTCTGAAGAATCCTCATCGCTCTCTGATTCCGATTCCGATTCCGATTCCGATTCCTGCGGCGAAGCCTTGGAGGGGGCAGCCTTGGAATCAGCTTTAGCATCTTCCTTCGTAGCGTTCCCATTTATAGCAGGTTTCGCAGCCGGTTTGGCTTCTTCTTCCTCATCTGACTCCGCATCCCAACTGTCCTTGACGCCTTCCATCTTGTCAGCCTCAGCTTCCCAATCGTCCCCTGAATCACCCTCTTCCGCCTTCTTCTCCTCTGCGTTCTTCTTGGCCTCGAGTGCAGCAGCTTCGGCCGCTTTAGCTTGCTCTTCCGCTAGCCTCAGCTCCTCGAGCTTCTTCGCAGCCTCTTCTGCCGCCTTATCTTCGGCCCTTTGCTCTTCCGCAGTCTTCCTCTTCTTCTTGCGGTTGTCGTAGACAGGCTTCTTCTTCTCTTGGGGCTCATCAAGTGCGGCAACCTTTGCTCCACCAGCCTCCAGCATCTGCTTGAGTCGTAACTCATTCCTGGCCTTCTGTTCTCTTTGAGCTTTTGTCAAAAATTTGCCCTCTTTCTTCAACTGCTCAATCTTCTCCTTCTCCTTTTGCTTCTTAGCCGCTTTGGCCTCCTCTCGCCTCTTGATCTCCTCCTCTTCGAGGCGCGCTTCCTCTTCTGCCCTTGCCTTCTCCTCTGCCTCCAATCTAGCAAGCTCCTCTTCACGCCTCTTGCGTTCTTCCTGTTGTTTTTGGAGAGCCAAGAGGGCAGGGTTGAGCTTTTTCTTCTTTCCTCCCGCAGCGGCAGCGGGTTCGGGAGTGGGAGCAGCGGAGGTCGTAGGTGAGGCTTTGGTTTCGGCTGCCTTGGCTGGCTCGTCCTTCTTAGCAGGACCGCTTGCTTTCTTCTTTGCTGCCTATAGAAAACGCCATAAGTAATGGAACCGAGATACGTGACGCAGAGTGAGGGCTTTAAGAGAACATGAACATACCAACTCCTTCTTCCTCTGCTTCTCCTTCTCCTTCTTCTCCTTCTCTTTCTCCGCCTTCGTCTTCACCCTCGGTGCATCATCCGTCTTCACTTCTTCCTTCTTCTCTTCCTCCTTCTTATTCGGGCCCTTCTTCTTCTTATTCGCATTCCCCGCAAACACATCATCCTCATCGAAATTCGCCTCCTCCGGTGCCTTGGCATCCAGACCACCGTCCGCAGCAGGAGGGTCCTCTCCTTGGACCCAATCCTCATCATTCCCACCCTTCTTATTCTTCTTCTTGCTGCGCTTTGCTAACGCAGCCATAAGTCCGCCGCCGAAGGCGTCCTCGTCGGCTGCTGGTGCGGCATCACCGTCCTGTTGTGGAGGTGTGGCTGCAGCCTGGGGCGTGATGGACTCGCCGAGTTCTGCTTCCCAGTCGTCGTTGGCGACCTTCTTGTTTCCCTTCTTCTTAGGAGCCATGATTGTGGTTGTGAATAATTATGGTAGAATCGACAGTCAGTGTATTCTTTCTGTGCAAAGCAGATTTGTGTGCTTTAACGGCTTCGGGACAGTGGCGGGGTTAATCGGAGGTAACCTGTTCTTGGTCCGCTGTAGCGCTCGATTATGGTAAGAGGTGAATCCGTTACGTGTAGCAGAACTCAAAAGGCGCTCTGAAAGTAAGGGTCAGAAAGAAATCTGGCGTGGAGGGAGCGCACAGATGGGAGAGAAATTTTGGGTTGTTGGGTGAACGTTTTGTGGTGGGGTCTGTGGCGGCAACATCTGAATGCCAAGCCTTTTCACCCTCAGCACCCTTCAACGCCTAGTAAAATCCGATAAAACAAACGCGCACGAGCGCTGACGAGGGACGTTGTTCTTAGAATATAGATACGAAATCCTTCTCCACAAAACGAGATATAATTTCTAGTGCTCAAAAAGAACAGTACTAGAACAATTCTCGACCTCTTTGTCCACTCAAGCCAGCATCAGATCACCATGGATGATAGATCAAACTTCAACACGAGCACCAAAGGCTACAATTATTACTATATACCGGTCATGCTGAGCTCTTTTCCACAGCCTACAATTGTTCTATCCATGCATTTTAATGAACCGTTTCCATCCAAAAACCAAGGCCGACTGTTCTTTCTTATATGCAAAACCAGTAAATAATCTAAACCCCCTCCCATGCCAAAAGAAAAGAATGCCGTATTGTTCTCAAAGTAGAGAAACTAAAAAGAATGGATCGCTTTTGAGGGCGTAAATTAGAACCAAATACTCTAGTGTCCATTTTCAAATCGGCGTTCATTCGTGAAGTGAGTAAACCACTCAAATAGGTATCTAATGCAAGCTACTAGATAGAGTTATATGGTGAGATGAGAAGAGCTTTTACATCTGGCCGGCAAGAAGAGATTCGACCGCGTGACCAATGAACGATTTCTTGAGGGTGAGATCGACTTGGAATCTGTTTCAAATATCAGCAACTGTTCGACTTGAAAACCCAAAATTTTAAGCTTACCTTTGTTCCAGCTCAGCCTTCACACTCTTCTTCGTGACTTGCATCAGGTCAGCCGTGGAAAGGATGTTCCGGATCTCAGCCAAAAGAGCATCATCACTCGGGAGATTCAATTCAGCCATCTCCATATTATCGTAGCCGCCGTAGGCACTTGGTGCAAGGCTCATCCGAGAACCGTTGCCAAATTGAGGAAGATTGAGGTGAGACATTGGCCGAGAGGGAGGGATGGCTCCATAATCAGAACCAGCAATGGATGCAGACCCTGGCATGAACCGTTTGGTACCATAAGAGATGCCAGAGATTTCGGAGCGGTCGTCTCTCTGCGTATGTTGTTCCCACATTTCAACTTGGAACTCCTCCCACTTCTTCTTCGGAATGCTGGCAGGATCGAATTTGCCCTCGTCGGTGATGACAATCTTTTGTCCCTTCTCTCCGGTAACAACACGAGTGTTGCCCCAGGAGAAGTCGTCCATGTGCCAGAAAGCATACAATGGGAGACCAAAGGCGAAAACCGGGGTAGCAAGAACGTAAATGATCATCCAGCCGATCATTTCCCATTTTCGCCGAACAATGAAGATGATGGCCTGAAGACCATAAATGGCTCCGAGTAGGATGAAGGCGGTGACGGGGATGATGCTTGAATCCTTGGCGATAAGATAGATGAGATAGGCAATATATCCAACTATAACAGGCTGAACAATCGTAGAGATCAAATCCAAGAAGACAATGAAGCGCATACTGAAACAACAGAAGCCGCAAAGCTGCTGGATTGGTATCAACTCGGCAAGGTTGTGAACAGTAGAGTTGATCCAGCGACGACGTTGAGACATAAAGACGGTCCAACTATCCGGTGCAATGGTCCAGGCATGGGCTCGGAACAGATATTTGGTCTTGTACTTTGAGTGGAACTTGAGGAGTAGGGTTGTCAGGTACCTGTCCTCTCCCAAGTGCAACAAATTCTTCATATGCAAGGTATCAACCCGAATCTCGGAGTAAGCCTCGACGATTTCCTTGCTGACGAAAAGTGGTTTACCTGTTTCTGCGGCGCGGATGCGGTACATGCTGAAACAACCGGGAAGACAAGTAACGGAGCCAAACAAGCTTTCAAAGGCCTTCGTCAGATTGTGCGAAATGTAGTACTCGTAGACCTGCATCATGGTGATGAATGATGATTTGGCGTTCTCAAGAGCAGTTTCACCGCAAACAGCAATCAAACGGGTATCGTGGATAAATGCAGAGACGAATCGAGTAGCAGAATCTGGAGCAACGACCGTGTCTGCATCAATCTGGAGCAAGAATTCGTAGAAGGTAGGATTGACGCCGATAATGTTACGGATCTGATGATGCATCTCGAGCTCGAGAGGACTCATGGGAAGGTTGTAGTGGACACGGTTCAGGAATCTCATTAGGATGACTTGGGTATCACGCTTACCACGATTACCGGGCCTATATTCGTCAGTTTCATAATGCAGAACGAGCGAGACTGGGACTTACTTCGAAACTTCCGAAGGTTTGCCAACTTTGACAACAACCAGGAAGGGGACAATATGGCCTTGAACCTCATATAAACCCGAGTAACATTTGCCCATGTTGTGTTGGCGCTGGCCTTCTCCCAAACTCTCAAAGCTAAGAGGTTCCGGATCAGTGCTCTCAGGCACGCCCAAAATATCAAGCACAATGCGCGGAGTAGGCTTGTCGTTTCCTTGACCGATAATCATGCCGTCGCAAATAATAACCAGCAGCTTGCGCTTGTCATCATATTTCATCCTTGCAGCTGAATCAATGGCACGTCGAAGAGATTCTTCGTCTTCGGTATATGCCGGAATAGTACAGATAATAAACTTGTCGAGATTTTCTGGCACATTCTTCTTTCCAAACTGAAGAGCGGCCAAAAACTTGAACCCGATGACGCTGACCAGGAAAATAGAGATCGCCAAAAGGAGGTATTTGGCAAACAGGCATTTGGCGGAGTTTCGAGTGTCGACGTCTCCAACGTAGAATAAGTTGTCGAGACATTGCTTCATGCGACCCGCTACATCTGGGTTGAGCTTTTCCCAATGCTGCCGGATGTCCTTTCCAGATTGCGTTTGGAAGATCTCCAAAACCGCCTGGTCCAAAAAGTTTGTATCAGGCCGTTCAGCGTTGTCGGCAGGTTCTTTCCCAATCTTATATCTGGTCTGTCTACCACCTTTGAGGTAATCCGTAAGATCATATACCCTTCCGCCCATGTAGACGATGTTGTTGCCCTTATTTGCCAAAGTCTTCAAATACTGAGGGCTGAACCCAACGCGGCCTTTCATATAATTAGCTTTCAAATATGTCTGTTGCTCGAACCACCAGTCTGGCCGAGAATCGTTTTGAAATGCTCTGAAGTCGTGGAACCTTGCGTTGAGATCGGTGGAGCGGATCATGTTGTTCGAGTTGGTATAGTTTGTGTCCTTGTAGTTCAGCTGTACGGCCTCGTCAATTCCTTTTCCATCTATACCATTGCAAAGGGCAGAAACTTGGACAGGGAAAAGGTTCGTGGCGTCCACACCGGCGTATTTCTGGAGGGCAGACCGAGGAACAATTTTGGGGTAGTGAGCGGGAATAAAAGCTCCGAGATCATATACAATTCCCCGAATAGCAACGTAGGAACTGTGGCCCTTTTTCCCGTTAAAGGAAGTAAGCTCAGCGGTCGAGTAAACATGCTGTGTAGGGCAAATCAATTCAGGGAAGCCAACTGGATTACGTTAGCGTACGTTCCAATCATTGAACAGGAGACTTACCCATCAAAAACACCACAAAAGCGCAGGACAACCAAATCAGCATGTTAATGGCAAGCTTCTCGCGCCACGCAGTCCGGATGTCCTTCCTCTTCATTCTGCCAAACCATTTGATGAAAAGGTCCGGAATGAACCATGTCATCAGATACACAATAAATAACCAGCGTTTACGACTACCAGAGACTGGCATAACATCCACCTCTTGCATATCGTCTGTTGTTGCTTTCTCATTGATCGGTTTTGAAGTATCCAACCCATGGAACATGTCTCCACTGGTGATGCCTGAGGGTGCCTCGGAGCGAGCGTCAATGTCTCGACTGCCAAAGTAGCTCCCCGCTTTATCATCACTATAGAAACCACCAGGCGAAGGAGCAAGTAATCCAGTGCGAGGATCTCCAAACGACCGAGGAACATCAGCAGCTAGGAGGTTGTGGCCATCTTCGTCCGCCGACAGGTTTCGCTGGGGAAGGGCAATATTCTCAATGTTGGCAATCTCCAACCAGCAGCGCTCACTGAGGAACACTCCGGTAGCACCAACTCGAACTTCATTCTCCCGCCAGGCCTTTAAGTCAAGAACAACCTCAGCCCGTTCCTTCTCACTTCCAACAACAGGTGCTTCAGTTTCTGCCAGACCGAGGAATTCCGCAAACGGAAGGAAGATACTGAAATCTGCATTCCGAATTCGCTGACTAATTTCGGCAATACCAAACGCTTGAACTTGGGTGCGTACGCACTTGCTGTCGAACTGGTTTGCGATTCTTCGATCGTTTGGCTTCAAACAGAACACAAAGTACGGATTGACTGTTTGTTGGCTAAGCGATTTAGTAATGTTGTTCAACGAGACCAAGAACTGGCCGGCAGCACCCTGTTGTTTCGATGCACTGCTTGCGGTCGTCGCCTTTCCAGAAGCACTCTGATTTTCCATATCACTACTGGCAGCGTCATCATCAAAAACGTTGCGTGGGCGGCCGAACCTTCCAGACTGGTCTGTCTTACGTCGAGCCATGCTAGGCATTCTCATTGGTTTAGAGCTTACGGATGCTTGGACAATGGCAGTCTTCTCCCGCGGGTGGGCCACGGTATTCAGAGCTTCTTGACCAAACAAATCTCGAACGAAACCACTCTGCGTGGACTTGATAAGGTTCATCATGTCACCAGAGATAATTTCTGCATTCTCTTCAATCAGCCCCTCCACCGGATAATCCACGTCTCCAGCAAAGTGACGGATGGTGAAGGAGGCGGCCGTGTTGGGTGTGGGGAAGTTGCTGCCAGGCTGGATGATAGTCGAACTTCCTGGTAGAATTGCATTGTTTTTGCCATCGAAGCGCTTCCGGATAGCCTCAAGAAACTGCATATCACTTTTACCGCGGCGCATCTGATCGTTCAAAATACTGAGAAGACCATTGCCTGGCTTGAGGAGCCCTTTCACGACTTCTGAATTATCAAAATACTCGGTCATCGGCACATTTATATCTTCTGCCTCAATATCCTCAGCCCTACGGCCGAAGAAGCTTTGCAAGCAAAAATTGAAGTGGGACTCGTTCGCCGCATTATTCAACAGCTGATCCAGGGTCGAGCCTGTGGAAGAGGTGGGAGCAAATCCAGGGAAATCGACAATGGAAATGGTATTCGCGACTTGTTCTTCCAGAGCGCAAATGCGGGAGTTGACCTGTTCCATGACATATGCTACGAGGAGAGAGTAAAGTGTCCGGGCGAGCTCATCAGCATTGGACCTGGCTCCGGCGGGGTCGAGCATAACAGTAACCCGTTCACGGTAGAGGGTCCTAGTCTTATATCTCAAACTCTGTTCCAGATCTTGTGCGTTCACTCCGAGGAAGTTGGCAACAATGGCCAATGTATCCTTATTTTTAACGATGGTGATTGCTTCACCACCTTCGTGAGAGTATCCGCCGCTCTCATCAGGAGCAGGCGTTGTAGACTGGCCAGTCTCAAACTCCAACTGACCGATGTGTAATATGCTCGCCAGAACTTGGCAAATCTCAGCGATATCGCTCTTCGAGAACTCCAGTTTCCTAAGGGAAGTCTTGAACGTCTGGAAGCCTCCGGCATCATCTACACCAACTTTCAGTTGGGTGGGATGTCCGAGATATCGCCATCGTTTCTGAGCCCCGGTCAAGGATGCTCGGGTTCCTGCAGTGTTTCCAACATTTCCGACGGCATCGAGCCCGAGATGCCTCTTTTCAGCCGGACTCGTTCCAGCCAACAAGTAGTAGAGCACATGAAAATTACGTTCGCCCGTCGGAACGGACGCCACTCTGCTCCTCTCAAGCCTATGATCTAGGATCTTTCCACCGAGTAATGTAGGTCGAAGTGATGTTGAGGTGTCATACTGCAGCTCGAACAGGAGACCCGCTTTAGACGCCCTGGGCGTTGTAAGGGATTTGGTGGTCGTAAATGTGTCCCAGAGGAAAGCAGCATGTGAGATTTTGTGCGAAAGAGGGGTAGAGGAATAGTTCAAAAAAGCCGTGAGCAGATGAGCTCGTATAGTGCTCTTCCCAGAGCCGGATTCTCCCCTGGTAGCAGTTAGCGGAATGCTTCACGTCAAGAGCCGCCCACGTACAAAAACACAATAGCCTGACTCTCTGATCTGTGTCCCAAACGAGTCCAAGCTCTCATAGCAAGATCCTCCGCAGCTGATTGTGCACTTCCATCTTTTCCGCCATCCGGACCACGAGAAGAGTCTGTATAGGTATTTAGTGAGATGATGGCGTGGGAAGAGAGCGATGCTATAGGCAAATGAGCATGAAATCGGCTCGCGAGATGTGCTGTCAGGTGGGTATCCGACTGCAGGTGGGCTGGCAAAGAAGGGAGCGATTGTTGGGCATATTGGGGTACGCCGCTCTGGAAGGAGTTGGTGGTCATTTTTGGTGTAAGCGTCCCCAGAGGAGCGCTGGAGGAGCGTAGACAACCAGCAGAAAGAGTAAGGCGATCTCAATGAGCTCTGTATGTGTCGAACTGAACTTCTCGAAGGGTATTAATACGGACGATGGTATGTTGATATGGTTAGGAATGTAGAGGAAATGTAAAACGAAGCTCCTAGCTTGGCCCCTTAGGACAACAAATTACAACAGCGAGTGTGGTGAATGGAGTAAAACGAAGGAAAAATGGAGGTCTACAACCGTTCGGAGAAGGACGATGGAGGTTGAGGAGCAGAACGAGCGTAATCGAAATGCTGAATAGGCTGGCACTGAGGTGTTTGGAGATTCGCCTGCGGGGCCCGTGCTTGATGAAATGCTTAAGGGGCACAAGGGGGCACCGCGGTACATATGACAAAAATAGATATAAATTACAATCCGCAAAGTTACAGAAGCATCCAATCGCGCTATCCTCGGGCAGATCAAGGTGATGTGGTTGCTTATTAAATGCTTATAATCACCTACTTTCATGGCGAATTGTCCAAGCTGTTGCAGTTCAACTCATTGAGAGCCAAGTCGTACTCTGTACGCAGCGTTGAGGCACGTACCCCGCCTGCCTGCAAAAGTCAATATACATTTGCATATGCGTGTCGGAACGGGTTCGTAGGACTGGCGGCGGGGAGATTGACTGCAGAAAGTTGTCTCAATTAGCGTGCCATGACCCATGTTTTCCTCTTTTTTGTACCTTCGAGAAACCTCCACGCAAGACTTCGATAATCCCCTATTTAGGAAGCAAAGCAGCGGTTGTTAAACTATATGCTAACGCGTAGTGTTACATCTACGGAGTCCAGCGGCGCAGGACAGTTGACTGAGAGACAACGCCTGGCTGACCAAGGGGCTCAACTGGACTCATCATAGGATAAACTGAAAGTTGTTTCTGGGAAGATGTGCACATCGTAGACTCCGCCCGTCCCCGCATGAAACATGGTTCCGAGGTTTCGCCTTGGACCGTAAACCGCACTCCGTATGACAGCATCTGAAGGCCGTATGCGTTGCACCCAGCTCTTTCATGCTTCCCCCGTGCGTGAATGTGTTCTCAAATACGACCAAAATTCTTCTCAGAGCAGTCGGTGGAAAAAGAAAGGGAAAATATTTTTCAGCATAAACAATAAGGCAAGTGACTAAAAATAGGGGTTACAGTCAGACGCGATGCAACGATCTCGCGCGATGTTGATCCATCAGGTCGAGGCGTGCTCGGGTGGCGGACGAAAAGCAAGATAACCATGTCACTGAGTGGTGCATAGCCACTTAAGTGGAACTGCTATTATTTGCGCTAATACTTTTCTGGTTGAATGTTACTTTCCTTCATTTTTGTTACACCGGAGCCCTAGACACACTCAACAAGCTGGAGCCTCGCGAAGTGTGCATTCCATCCGCCTCTCTGCCAACAACACCATCTTCTCCTCCCCTTTCGCCTCTTCAATCCTATTGTTATGTCTTTTTTTCTCACAATCGTTTATTGACCTCCTTCGTTTAGTCATAATTCGAGTTTGGACGCATCTGTTATCATAACAACCGATTCCCCTCTTCTTTACCCGCACGCAGGGTTCGAAGAAGACATTCGCTATCCTCCTCCGAATCTACAATCTTCGTGGATTGCCTTATTCGTTAAGACTACATTATTTTCGCTGCGTATTCAAGGGACTATAACACGCTCAGGAGGCCATAGGCCCCAGTCCCTGCGCCAACATGAGCTTCGTAAACCAACGAATGTCCGTCTACTCGACCACTTCGGGTGCTGGTCCACGACCCGCGAATTCCTCCACCCAGGTCTCCACGTCGACTTTACTCAATGCACTCCATACCAGCTATGTTAATGGACAGCCTTACCCTCTAGAGGCCAGCACCAGTTTGGTGGTGAACACATGGGTCAACGCAAGAATGATGTTCGACGGCCGGATTGGGGGTACTGTCGACCTGCAGCTCGGACGGAAGGCCTGGGAACATGCAAGGCGTCGGGCTGAAGATGGATGTATCATATTAGGGTAGGCAAGCTCAAGGACTGTCTGTTAATTATCGTGCAAGGTCTAACTTTGGCAGGTCTTTACATGAATCTACCCCCTCCTTGTTCGCCCCCTTTATCTCTGGACTTCCTCTCCAGGTCCCCGCCAGTTTTTATACGGCCCTAGAAGCCATAAAGCCTTTCACTAATTGCGTAACACCTAAAAATCCCTCCTATCCGCGTCATTCTACCTTGGCCGCGGTGTTCACGGTCAATCTTGCAGGGCACCTGGTCGGGGCAGAAATAAAGTTGTCGACTTCTGGCATTGATACGAAACAGGGATTACTCGATGTTCCCACGGAGCCTGGTTTTAGAGCATTTGATGTCTTCTACTACCTAAAGTCTAGCTCTGCAAGCAAGGCAGAGAAGGAATTCTTGAACATAAAGGACCCTTCTCAGTACACCCTTTTGAACAGATCTGGTACATACCAGCCGCCTCCATACCTCCCAGACGCGGATGACGCAGCAGCCGCTGAGGACTTGCGTGCAAATCTGAAATCCATAGGCATTAAAGGGGAAAAACTCCAAAATCTCCTCAGTACCCTCACTGGACTGCTCAAACTAGGCGACACCCTTGGGTTCTTGGTCGACGAAGAAGTGCTGCAGTCAATATGCGAAGACTGTGGTGCTCTTCTAGATATCGATCCCGATATTCTCCTTCGGAAACTCAGCTCCATAGAGCGAGAGATTGCCATTGCCGGAATATACGAAGCCATTGTTGATAAAGTCATTGCTCACGCAAACGAAACGATTAGGGAGGATATCCAAAGCGCAAAAGCAGTATTTTCCAACAGCAGTGATGCCGGTCTGCCAGGAATTGTGACTCCGGAAGACGATGGAGACATTGTCAACATCACCGTGGTCGAAGTACCCAACACAAATCTAGGTAAAGCGCTCGCCCTTCGCACTGTATTCGACGATTCAGATGGCATCAACTCCGAGATGAAAGATGACGGTGTGCCTGTTTCCAGGGCGGGATCTTCTGTGCTTGACGCTGTAAAGGATGCTGTGCGGGGCTCTGAGGCCGATATAGGTATCGATGGACCTGATTTCCGGCAACGCCAAGCTGATGTCGAAAAACGTGAAGCTGTCCTGGAGAAAATTGCTCTGGAAATTTCCGACGAGGACAACTTTGTGAAAGAGCTGCTGATGCCGATAAAAGGGAATGGAGTCCTCTTGGGGAAGCATGGCCGCGTCGATCTCCCCATGACTGTTGCCAGCAGTCGAGTTTGGTTCCACCTGGCCCTCCACCCGACGGACGCAGTGCCATCCACTCTTACCCAGGACATCACCGCGTGTTGGAATGCATCTTCGGTCTCAAGGCAGCTGAGGGAATGGCGGCTACCGGAGTGGTCCAATCGCCGCAATAGACAACTTGATTTCACGGCTGACTTTGACTTTGAAGAGTTCTATGAACGCTATAGACCTTTGGGTTGCATGGAAGGCAAGGACGGCGTTCAGAGTTGGATTCTTGAGCGTGGCTGGACCAATGGTGACGTGGTAGTTGGCAACACAAGAATCTGGATGAGGGAAGGTGCTTGGTGGGAGGCAGAGTCTCAAATCGACCTCAAAGTTCAAGAAATGGCCTCGGGCAACATTTTGGGCAACATGATCGGCGCAGGAGGCTTGGAAAGCGGTTACTCTACCCATAGCCCTGCTATGGGTAGTGGGTTCTTTCCTCCGTTGCCTGAAATGGCTTCCCAAGGAGGCCGGGACAATCTTTTGGGGCACCGACAAAGCTCACTTACACTGGGCGCTCGCAGTGCTTTAGGGGCGCGCTCAATTGCACCAACTGCGGCACCTTCTATGCAACCTGACGCTTCTAATGGTGACTACGGTCTCGGAGGCAAAGGCGACGAATCTAAAGGCATCACCTATTACGATGAAGAAACTGGCGGCAATGTTGTCGTCACCGAACAACCGACAAGTGTTCCACGGAAAGTGTGGGTCGCCCTTGTCTGGCTGCTTACGTTTTGGATACCCTCCCCTCTTCTCTCCTTTGTCGGAAGAATGAAGCGCCCGGATGTCCGGATGGCCTGGAGGGAGAAGATTACTCTCTGCGCGCTCATTCTCCTCATCAATGCCATTGTTGTTTTCTACATCATCTTTTTCGGAAGGCTTCTTTGCCCAAAGTGGGACAAGGCATGGGATAACAAGGAGGTGGCCTACCATACGGGCGACAACGATTACTGGGTCAGTCATCACGGAGTGGTTTATGACCTCAGCAAGTGGTGGAAGAAACAACACAGTGATACCGCCATTAAAACGGGGGCCGAGAATATGCAAGAGTTTGCTGGTACCAACATGGACGCTTACATCTCTCCTCCGGTTTGGGTCGCATGTCCCGGCATGGGAATCGACTACCTCGTGGAACTTATCCCTAACAACACTGTCACCAACTCCATTGCGTCCCATAAATCTGGTAATCGGACTGTTCAGCCACAGAGTAAGTTGCACAGGGATGACTGGTACCCGAATGTGTTCCTGCCCAAGATGAAGGAATTCCGGAAAGGTGACCTTGTTTGGGACATCAACAAGATCAAGAATGAAGGGTTGAATCAAAATCACATGTGGTTCAGGCTAAAGGACGATGTTTACGACTTGACGGATTACTTCCACACTCAAGAGATCAACAACAACTTTGCTCCGTACAAATTTTTGGATCCAGCCCTTGAAAAGATGGTCCAGAATTATGCTGGTACTGATCTCTACGATAACTTCTATAAAGACCTCAACGAGACTGCACAGCGCAAGAATTTGAACTGCCTGAAGAATCTCTTTTACGTTGGAAAAACTGACTTCCGAAAAACTGCGAGGTGCCAGGTTAATAACTACCTCCTTCTCGCCTTCAGTATCATTCTCTGTTCCGTTATAGGTATCAAGTTTCTTGCCGCACTTCAACTGGGATCGAAACGTCGTCCGGCCAACCAGGATAAATTCGTCATTTGCCAAGTGCCAGCCTACACCGAGGGCGAGGACCAGTTGAGAAAGGGGTTGGACTCACTAACGGCCCTGGCGTATGATAATAAGAGAAAGCTCATCTGCGTCATTTGCGATGGTGTAATTGTTGGACAGGGCAATGACCGTCCGACTCCAAAAATTGTACTAGACATCCTTGGTGTTGATCCAAAAGTCGATCCTCCCGCGCTTCCTTTCCACTCGGTGGGTACAGGAAGTGAACAGCTAAACTATGGCAAAGTCTATTCTGGGCTGTATGAATTTGAAGGCAACGTTGTGCCCTATATTGTCGTCGTCAAGATGGGCAAAGAATCGGAGCAAAGCAAATCCAAGCCGGGTAATCGTGGCAAACGAGACTCGCAGATCCTGTTGATGAGTTTCCTCAACCGTGTTCACCATCGTGCGGCCATGAATCCGCTGGAGTTGGAAATGTTCCATCAAATCAACAATATTATCGGTGTGGATCCTGAACTCTATGAGTACCTTCTCATGGTCGACGCCGATACCATGGTGAAACCAGATGCCCTCAACCGCCTCGTAGCCAGTTGTGCCAATGATTCCAAGATTGCTGGTATCTGTGGTGAGACCAGCTTGGAAAATGAGGAAGGGTCGTGGTGGACAATGATCCAAGTTTATGAATACTTCATCTCACATCATTTGTCAAAGGCTTTTGAGAGTTTATTCGGCAGTGTCACTTGTTTGCCTGGATGGTATGTTTCTCTTTCTTTTTTTTTTCTTGTAACATTCCTAACTGGTGCTGCATAGCTTCTGCATGTATCGTCTCCGCACCGCCGACAAAGGAAAACCTCTTATCATCAGCGACAAGGTCATTCGAGATTACGCCGACGGTAACGTGGATACACTTCACAAGAAGAATCTCCTCTCGCTCGGGGAGGATCGTTACTTGACCACCTTGATGACCAAGCATTTCCCAAACATGTCTTATAAGTTTGTCCAAAACGCATACGCTTTGACCGCTGCGCCCGACACATGGAGTGTGCTCCTCTCTCAAAGGCGTCGCTGGATTAACTCCACCATCCATAACTTGGCTGAGCTTGTCTTTCTCAAGGACTTATGCGGTTTCTGCTGCTTTAGCATGCGCTTTGTCGTCTTTATCGATCTCTTCGGTACTCTTATCCTTCCAGCCACCTGCGCATACCTTGTCTACCTCGTCTATCTGATCGCATCCAGGACCGGACAGTTCCCATTGATCTCGATAATTATGCTTGCGGCCGTGTACGGACTCCAGGCAATCATTTTCATTATAAAACGGCAGTGGCAGCACGTTGGGTGGATGATTATCTATATCATTGCCTTCCCGATCTACTCCTTCATTTTGCCCGTCTACTCATTCTGGAAACAAGACGACTTCTCCTGGGGTAATACGCGTATGGTCATCGGCGAAAGGGGCGGTAAACAAGTGGTTCAAACGGAGGATGAGGGCTTCGATCCCCGCAGCATTCCTCTTCAGAAATGGGACGATTACGCCGCTGCGAATAACCTCCCCGGCCGCCGTGGTCAACCGTCTGAGAAGGGTGGTCAGAGTACCTATGGAGATGACATCTTTGAGATGAACGACATGCAGTCGGTGTATTCCTCCGTCAAGCCCGCTTCTACCATCATGTCCAACATGCACCATATCTCCCACATGCCACCGCAGTCTCATTCGCCTGGCCCTTACCAGGGGATGCAGCAGCGGCAGTCCACATACTCCCTCGGACTCTCCCAATACCATGACAACTCACAACAAGACGGTCGGGTCTTGTCAATGGGCAATCTAAGCGATCAGTACACACACGCTTCGCCTTACGGACAACGTGCAAGTCAGGGATTCCAGAGCTCTGACAACCTGATGGTATCACAGTCGACACCTCCTCTCAACCGCGGTAGGAGTCCCCTTGGCTTCCCTCCATCACGGCCAGGCAGTACCGCAAACTTCCAAAGCATGGTGAATGGGCCAACCGATGCCATGATAATCGAGACTGTCCAGGCGTGCTTGAGGGAAGCGGATTTGGATCGAGTTACGAAGAAGCAGTTAATTGCGCTTGCGGAGCAGAGGCTGCAGACGCAATTGACGGGTGAACGGAGGATTTTCTTGAATCAGCAGATTGATCAGGAACTTGCTAATATGCTGTGATTGGGGAAATGAGCTTTAGTGTTGTTGTAGCGGTTGTTTCCTTGGTTTTGCATATTCTCGCATTTAGGGTGGTCACTCATTTTAAAACACTATATCTCATTGTCACTCATTTCTTGGATTGGCGGCCACACCGGTTGAGCCTGGAGTTTGATTGGATACCTACTTCTGGATAATAAATGGTTCTTTTCTTGCATATATATATTTCTTAGCTAATGATAATAAGGGTAGAACTGTAGGTGTATATGGAAAATCTGAGGTAAAATTAAGACTTATAATACAGTATCTGTCTTAAATCAATGAATTATTTGTGACGGTGGAACTTTTATGATTATGTGACCATTGGACTCTGGTTGCGGTTTTTTAAGTATCCGTTCCCTCTCAGAAAATTTTACTAAAGCTTACTTGCGCTGTGGAGAGAGATTAGCAAACATACGCCAATCTGTCGTAAAGGGTTCTGGAATCTAATATATTGTACGTGCAGTGCTATTTCCGACATCTTATCCTCAGTTCGGCTTCAGTCCTTTCAAGCAACGTCAACTGGGAACACCATCCTTGAGCCTTGGATATATCGTGCAAACTGCCATGATGCTTCACTCTCGTGCCCCAGATCTTTGATAACTTTATAGGACTAGTTAGTAATCTAAGAGACTTGCGGCATCAATCTTTAAAAGCAGGAAGACTTTTTCACAGGAAGGTCAAATGGTCAGGACCTTGGGTTTAAGAAGACTTATAACGTACTATTCAATTTTAATAATAATAATAATAATAACTTTATAATAATAATTCAATTTAACGTGCTACCAGGCTCCAATCGGGTTTATGGACACGCAACATCACTGCTTACAGCAAAGTAAACTCGGCTCTATAGGAGTGTCCCTCTAGAGTCCAAATACTTCGCCATTTCCTTACTTTATACCATTCCAGTCTGGCTATGGTGAGTTCCATTTGATTTTAGCATTTGGGCAAGATAATTATATTATGGGAAATAGATGGTAAGGCAACGGAAAGATTTGGGGATTTATGTGTCATATGGCGAGAAGGAGCTACTATGAGCTATATTTGACACCGCAATTTGAGTTTAGAGTAGCTCATCAAGGGAAATGCGTTTACGTTTGAAGGAATAAGATAAGAGTAGGAGAAATACTTGCGTCTTATCATTCTAAATATTCTGAAAGAAGCTGTTTTACGTATCGTTCTATATATGAGAGGATATGTAGATTGGGTGGTGTTGGAGCTTACAGGGTAGCTTTATAGAACGTTTTGTATTGCTATAATATAGTTAGGAGAATTTTGTTTGTGTCGCGTAGTTGGAAAGGAATTTCTGGACTTTGGATT
>ML994253.1:0-25356 GCA_010093945.1 Delitschia confertaspora ATCC 74209 | reverse complement strand
ATCTGCCAGTGCTGCCGCTCAGGCAACAGAGAGGTTATTATGACACGGCCTAGGTTAGTTGGAAGGGGGCCCAGTCCCCTGTATTTTCTTTTGCAATAGCCTTTGTAACTTAGAAGTGTTCAAATATGTTTGTTTCTAGGAGCCATTGCGCAGCTGCTTTGGCCATTCTCTTCTCCTTCAGCATCTCCTGAAGTTCTGTAGTGCCTGTCTTTAAAATAAGATTTGCACGGGATTGGATATAGTTGGGGATGGGAAAGCCAACCGCTTCACCTCTATGACGGCCTTCCTAATAAGAAGCAACTGCAGTATTTCTACTGCGTACTGAAGTCCTTGGACTAGATGACTGGCCGGCGAGGATTGGAGTTCCGGGAATTACCCCAGGCGACCAGGTGGCTGCATTCCGGTCAACTTTATTGGCTTCCTGCTGCCATTTCTCTTTCCATGCCGCCATCACTACCTCGTCCATAGCTACGTGCTTGTGATGGTCTTGGATTGTTTCACTTTGCCTTGACCTAGAGCCAGCATATTTTACAACTTCCTATTTTTCAACTGCTTCTTATGCTCGGGATTGGAGCTGATCAATTCTAGTGGAGAGTTGTTTAATCTGGCGAGAAGGACGTCCCCTTCTGTAGCTCTTCTCAATCCGCCTAGCTGCTATCCAAATCTTTTTGATATTCTCCTTTATTTCCTCTGTGACCGGGTGGTTTGCAGTCACCGCTGCCCTTTTTATTGCCAGTGATTCCAGATATAGATCGATTGGCATCGTTTTACTTTCCTTCTCTATTGCTGCTGTAGGGGTCCTTTTTTATGCTCCAAGCACCTTTCGAAGGCATTTATCCGCAGCTGGGGCAGTTTTAGATTGAGCATTTGCTGAACCATCCGCTTGAACAGCCCAGACTTGTGCGCCATAGGTCATGATCGGTCTCACGACCGCTGAGTATAATAGTTTTGAGCGCCGCACTGACGGGCCCTGTTAACGAGATTAAAGCTTATAGGCTTCCTAGGTACTATGGATTCGGAAACGAGAGTTTATAGGAGTAAGGGCAGAAGTAACAGCAGCTAATGTGTTTTAAATTGAGGAGGATTATTTAAGAGAAGAGGATTCGTGAAGAGGCAACGGAATCTTAAAGAGGTTAATTATTCTGAGGTTAACCGCCTTATCCTATAAATGGCTCGCATTCTCACACTATTATACCAGGACTTGAAAACCCAACGATAAATTGACCCATGGCTATCGTCAATTGTCTTCGCTAAAAATCAATTTCAAATGAAACAATAATATTTCACTGTTCCTCGAGGATATCATCTGGCCATCTTTTGATTAAAAAGCTTCTAGAAAGGATCCTAATCTTATATAAAGGGAAAGGTTAAGACCTTCCGAATACACGGATACGCGTCACTTACTGCCAAGCAGCGTTCCTTTATAAGAGCGCAAAAGGTAAAATAAAGGCACTGTAGCCTTTTTCTAAATCCACCACAAGAATCATGAATGCCCTATCCCTAATAATCTCTTTCCACTTGTTTGATAACATCTACCCAATTTCCAATTTTCTATGCCAGTTGCTCCACAGAATAATAATTCCGAACCCCCCAATCATTTCCAAAACACCAAACGAATGCTTCCAAGTAGGGATGAATTATTAATATCACATATACCTATCCCAGAACACACATCCCTCAAACCTCACCTCCCTCCACAAGCTTTTGCAGGCTCTCTTGCGCTTCTATCACCTCCCCCCGTTCCAATCTCTATTCCCATTTGGCTTCCTCGACCCCCTTGGGTTCCTACTCCAAACCTCCATATTCGAAACCGGCACCTTAGCCCCACCAGATCGGCGCTGCTCAGTCGGTGTCAGCGGGCTAGTATTGCGCAGACCATTCGACGTTGACGGCCCACCGCTCCTCGAAAGAGGAGCCTGCTGGGGCGATCGATTCGCAGGTGAGTATCCCGTATTCTGACGACCCGTCGGCGATTCGGCGGATGATCCATGCGGTTTAAGTGAAAGCACTTGATGTGTGGGAGAAGGTCCAGGTCTTATAGGGGAAGGATTTCTAGAAATCGACTTGGAGAACAATTCGCTTCGAGACCCCGACTGAGGCTCATTGGGAGTAGCAGTGTGTGGGGAGGGAAGTTTCCCACGAGACCCCAGGAAAGGCCCAGACTCCTTAGGAGTGTCAAAAGTGATGTGTGGGTCCAGAAGCTCACCACAAGGCCCGCGGAAAGAACCATAGAAACGAGTTTCGACATGCAAAGGGCCCGGCTGTCTCCGCTCTCTGGGACTCTGTGGGCTCTCTTTAGGCGCCCCAGCGCGGCCTACGGATTGAACTGGTCTGTACGGTGATTCAAAGCTGGTGGGCTTCTCATCTGGTTGAATCGGACGCAGTGGTCCAGGAACGGAATGGGACTCTGGAAGTGGCGGGCGAGATACGGAGGTGGGACAAGTATGCTCAACTTGGAACGCGTCTTGCTGTAGAGGAAGAGGCGCATGACCACGGGGACGAGGCAAACCTTCAGGTATGAAGAGGGACTCTGATTCCTCTGGGCCATGACGGGCGTCGCCCGGTATAAATAAAGACTCGAATTCTGCGCGGTGAGCATGTGGAGGATCCGCAGGGGCCTGCTGATGAAAGGCAGTGTTGAAAGTGGCAGTAGTAGGGCCACTATAGGTGAAATTTTCCTGCTGTGGACTGTGGTTGTAGTTATAGTTGTTAATAGTGTGCTGATAGAGAGGGACCGGGGCCGCTTCTGGCCCGTCTTCGGGCTTCTGAGGAGCAGCCATGGGATCACCGGGGGGTGCAGCAGCCTGATATGTTTGCATCATCAGATTTGGAACAACCTGCCGCTGCCTGTTTCCACTTTCTTGTTTGGTTGTGAAGGGAATGACTGCTTGCGTGCGGTCTTCTTGAGGTGTGGGATCTAGCTGCATACCAATATTGGTATTCCTGTCCATCTCGCCGGCCTTATCGGTCGATACACCTTCTGGCTGGTTTGGCCCCCTTCTTGATTGTTCAACCAGACGCTGGTACCTTTCCTCGAGTGCACGAACGTGTTCTTGCTGTGCCTCTAGAGCAGCAGTTTCCGCATCGCCAGGCGGAATCATCGAAGCCGGCCTGTTTGACGTCAATCGGGAGTCGACGCCTTCGAACCTGTCCGCTTTGCGGGCTTGCCACTGCTCCGCCGCCTTTGCAATCTCTGCAGCGATCTGGTGTTTGCGCGTGTCTATTTCCTTAAGGGCACTGAGTTTTCCAGCCTGGAAATCCAGTTTCGCCTTCTTAGCTGCCTCATTTATTGCATTCATAATTTTGAACTTCGCCTCCTGCATGCTTTTCTTTCCAATCGCTGCGGATTTCTCTAAGCTCTCTACGTGGGCTAATAGATGAGTTTTACCATGATCTTCTAAGCCTGGGCGAATGTCTCTGGCCACGTTCTGTTCGAGTTCCTGGATATCATTGTTCATTGCAGAAATGTCATTTCCAATTGTGCTCAAAGAAGACGCCTGCTCGTTCAAATTGTCCTTGAGTCCAACAAGGCTAGTTTTAGTATCGTTGAGACTGTCGTTAAATAAAGAGGCTTTTATCTCAATGTGGGTCAAGCTCGATCTCTGGTTAGCAAGTTCCTCTTTATAAGCCTCGAGAGACTTCGTCGTGTTTTGGGCGAGGGTCAGGAGTGCCGCTTTCATATCCTGGGCGTTGCACTCAAAAGACGTTTTGGTATCTTGGGCTGCAGACTCTGCTTCTGAAATCCGGCGGCTTAGCTCGCTATGGTGCTCTGCGAGGCCCTGGAGAGATTTCATGTTTCGGTCGATCTCCTCTAATTGCTTTCCACGTTCGGAGAATTCATGCTTCAATGAGCCGATGGAGGCACAGCTCATCTCTAGGTTGAATTGTAGACGACTGAGGGTAGTGGAGTTGGTCCGAACAATGTCTTTGATCTGCAAAGGATCGAAATCACCGATCCTGTCTTCGAGTGCCCCAACCCTCTGCTTTTCGGTCATGTGCATTTCCTCTAACGACTCCATCCAATTTTCCAGATACGCTAGGCCGCTTTGTAGACCACTGATAGCATCAGAATTCGCACGAGCAATGCCCTTGATCTGCAAAGGCTCATCATTATCGATCTTGGAAGTGTTGTTTCTCTTCCAGTCGCTTTCGTGCTCTCTGTCCAATGTTGTGATACGGTTTTCCAGAGAATTATCCATCCGGCTTTCCAGAGAGGTATTGATTCTATCTTCTAAAGAAGTATTGATTCGGTCATCCAACGAATAACTGATCCGGCTCTCCAAAGAAGTGTCGATCCGGTCCTCCAAAGAAGTGCTGATCCGGCTGCCCAAAGGAGTGTTGATCCGATCTTCCAAAGAAGCCTTGCTCGGACGCAAGTACATACTGGCCTCCAGCTCGTCGACTCTGGCTTGGAGTGATTGGTTTTTCTTCCTTTCGCTTTCACGCAATGACTCCAAGGCCTGGGTCCGATTTTCCAGGGCAGCGAGAGTCTGGTTGAATTCAACGATTACGTCGCCCATTTTAGCATGGGATCCTTCCAGTTTCAGTCGAGTCTTCTTTTCCGTCTCGAGCTCTTGCTCCAGCTTTTCAACCTTCCGTTGCAGCTGCCCATCCTTCCATGTCGCAGCATCTAAACTTCTCCGCATATTTTCGACATCCCTAGTAAGCTGCTCGATCTTCTCCACTGCCGGAGTAGTCGTCAAATTCGAACCTCCCAATCTATGGAATTTGCCCTGAAGGGCTTGGATATCGTCTTTAGCGGTTTCGATATCACGGGTATTCGTATGAGCTACTCTTATAGCCACTTGGGGATCGAAACGATGAAATCTCGATTCATGGCTCTGTCTTTCAGTCGTTTCCGTTTGCAGTTGAGTGGTGAGCGTATTGATTCTCTCATGCAGTGATTTAGGATCGAAGTCTTGGATTTTGGCTCGGACAGCTTGGATTTGAGACATTGCCGTCTCAATATTGCTGGCATTCTTTCGTACCGTTGCCTGCATCAACTTCGGATCCACATCTCCGAGTCTCTCCTTGACAGTTTGGATTTCGGACAGTACAAGCTCAATACCGCCGGTAGCCTCGCCCACATCCCGGGATAAGCGGTTGCCGACATGTATGACTTCGTCTTGAAGGTTATGGATTTTGGAGTTTGCGTTGCTGATAGCACTGACATTCGCCCGGACCATATTCTCAACCAGTTTCGGGTCAAACCCGCGAAATTTCTGATCAAGATCACGGAACTTGTCTTCCGTTGCTAACTTCTCAAGTGTTAGATTGCGCTCCATCTCTAGAGTCTGATTTTCCACTTCTGACATGGCTACCCGCAAATCACCGAATAGTTGCTTGACGTCAGAGGTGTGAGTTTGAGTGGCCTCCTCAATCTTTCTGAGGTCAAAACTTCGGAGCCTTCCTTGGACAGATTGAATGTCGCATTTTACAGTCTTGATCTCCCCGGCATGCGTCAAAAGTGTTTCCATAACTGTCTCCGGATTGAAGTCCTTTAATTTGGCCTGAATTTCCTCAGTTCTATTTCTGTCCATTTCCAGATGTTTTTCGAGATCGAAAGTTTTCTGTTCTAGAATGGCCATACTCTCGGGATTGAAACGAGGGCTCTTCAGAGACTGTACGCAACGGGAGAGGTCTTTGTGGTACTCTTCCAGATTGCTAAGTAGAAGTTCCACTCGTTGAAGTACCGTCTGATAGCTCCGCAGTTCAGCGGAACTGCCGACTGCGGTCTCCAGCAGGTCATCGGTGGTCTCCTGCAGAGATGAAGTAGTTCCTTCCAGCCCGTTGATCATCTCGCGCAACCCGGCTGTGGTCTTTTCCAAGGACCCGATTTTTTCGGAAGTCTGCTGCAATCTTAGCATGGCTTTTTCACCATCATCCAAAGGCGAGCACGTGAGATGACAGTCACTTGACACGCTTGTAGGCACTGCAATGGTATTAATTGGCACACTCCACATTGAAAGGGGTCAGTACCAGGGGCAAGCAGCAAGAGGAGCGTATATCCATGAATGTCGTTGGCTCACGAGAAGAGGGCTTACCTCAATTTTGACATAGCTGACTTCTTCATCCGGACTAGAAGACCGGACATGTATTGCAGAGGGAGGGTTGGACATGGTTCGCGGTGTTGATATCGTAAGTTCATCTTCCTCAATCGGCCTCCCTCTCTTCCTCTTCTTCTTCGCTGGACCAGAGCGTTCTACTGAGTTTGATACATCTTTTTCAGCTAAAGTCATGTTTCCGCGTATTGATTCACTGGCAGAAAAGTAACCCGAGCTCTCACCCGAAGTGGCTGGAGTGCTGGAAAACCGGTGGAGCGGTCGCTTCATTTTGTTTTTGCAACGTGAACAATGAGGATAAGAAAGATGTCGTGCAAGAGCTAGAAGAGGTCTGAAAGATGAGAGATCACTGTGGGGACCAAACGAAGTCTAGAAGTGGGGGCGCATGAACGGGGTTGCTGACTCAATTTTCGTGGCCAGCATCACCGAGAATTGAGGAGAGAGTTAACAAGGCATATGAGGATGTATAAGAAGACCTCTATTGTGAAGGAAAGAGAAAGAAAAGGAGAGGAAAGGGAGCAATGTATTGAAGAGATGAGATGAGAGGTAGAGAAAGTTGGGGAAGCTTAAATGCACTGCGCTAGACACGCGAAGTCATGTGAGTGACCCACTTCACTCCTGCTCCAAAGACTTGAGACAATGACGTCGCAAATGAACCATCATAGAGCGGGAGAGTGCCACCGCTTATAATGTAAGTATTCGTCTTTGTCCTGCTCCCTCCTCCAAAAGCACTACGTCTTTTGACATAGCATTCTTCAATCGCAAAAAACCGATGTCGTGAATGCTCTTGATTGGCCAGTCTTTCTACTCAATCGGGGAATCTTCGGCAACTTTTACATCCGGGCGCTCAACTCAAAGCTTCAGCTTCCCTGCGAACACCACTCCAAACACTATAGATACCCAGATACCCTTTCACGTTCAACATGCTCGTCTCTCTTACCGTCGGCAAGGTCGATGCCGGCGTGGCTGTCCTTCTAACCGAAGATAAACGTCTCGTACGTAGCTACCAGCCTTCAATTCCTCCTCATACCCCCTACCTTGGCAGTATGGGCTTACATGGTTCCAGATTGAATTCCCTTCAATCCTTCTTCCACCCGATATCCAGTCCGGTAGCATCGTGGACATCACAGTTGGACGGAACTACAAAGCCGAAGAAGACGCTGCTTCCAAATTTCACTCTCTCCAGTCTACCATCTTCCGCACCTTCGGCCAGCGCACCCCTTCCCCTCCCATCCTCAAATGTCGCAACGCCACACAAACATCCGTTGTCCTTGAATGGGAACCCATTGACATAGCGACCGCCGAACTGCGCAGTCTGACACTATATCGGAATGGCAGCAAGGCGGGCACAATACCGAAGCCGCAGGAAGTCCACAGCACCAAACTGTCCGGTTTGGCGGTGGACACGGAGTATGTGTTTCATCTGGTGTTGCGGACCAGCGCAGGAACATACAGCAGCGACAAGTTGAAGGTGCAGACGCATAAGATGACGGATCTGTCTGGAATTACAATCACACCTGGACACATGCCGGCCGCAATCCGCGAATCGCTACAGACGACGGTCGAGAGGATTGGTGCGAAGCTTATCGATACAGTGCGCATTGACACTACACACTTTGTTTGCACGGAAGGAAGGGGACCGGCATGGGAGAAGGCGGTCGAACAGAATATCCCAGTCGTGGTGCCGGACTGGATCAAGGGCTGCGAAAGAGAGGGACGGATTGTGGGTGTGAGGGGATATTATTTGAATGCGGATCCTCGGTTGAGGCAGATGGGCCCGGGTACGCCTCAGCTACAGCAGCAGCAGCAGCAGCAGCAGCAATCACCGGTTCCGCAAGCCAGAAGTCCTGTCACAAGTCCTACCACCCAGGTCACTCCTCCAACACCGGAGAGACCACAAATACCCAGGAAGGAGGGGGATGAGGACCATGCACCTCCCCCGCCGCCCCCAAAAGACGATGACGAGAAGAGCACGCCAAAGTCTGTGACGCCAGAGCCAACAGAGCCGAAGACCACAACTGAGGAGCAAAAAGTTAGGACGGAAGATCTGAAGCTCGGCACAGGGAAGGATGAGGAGCAGGAGGAGTCTAGTGAAGAAGAGGATGAACCCAATGCGGCCAACGAGAAGGCAGTCGAAGCAGGCCTGCCTGTGAGGTCTAGACCTGGACAGCCGACTGTCGAGGATGAAGATGACGCTGGCAGTTTCCGGGATGTCGAGTTGTGAGAGTTGCGACGGGGGAATCTCAGCATATCATTAGCAGAAGTGTTGTGACGAGAGAGAAACCTCAATATACCATTAGCAGTTTTCAGCGTAATCCATGGGGTTGTCCTGCCATTAGTGAGCAGTAGTCGGATGGGGAGTACTTATTTAATAGCATTTCATGATGACCACGATGAGTGTTTCTAATCAACCAATTGATCTTTTCGACGAACCATCTGAGCCTGTTGTTATCCCACTTTGTGTAAGGATATCCGAATTCTAAGCCCAGCAGGACGAGTACAACGCGCACCGTGACCACAAATACTCTACATCCTACCAGGACCTCAAAATTCGCTACGCCCTCACCCCATGAGAAGGAGACACTACAAATAAGAACATGGTCTTTCTCATCAGACACAACCTCAATAATATTTCCAAATGCCAGTTCATCACGATAAGTAGCAGTCTAACCAGATCAGGATGATCTTGCTCTGAGTTGTCGTCTCGTTACACGACAGAAGCGGTACGCTGGATATGAAACAGTCCTTCCCCACGGCAACTACACTGCTCTTAAACAATCTCCAAATATATGCGAAGCATGGAGGTCTAAGACATTGGCTGTATTTCCTACTTAAGACGAGCCCTGTCTCTCCTTATTAATAGTATACGGAAACTGAACTATAGGAGATGAATCGAAGTGGATGGGATATCTACTGAAAGCGACGCGTAAACCGAACACCTGCACTAAATCTGTGGGACAGATTTAAGACAATAGAAGACCCAGGAGTGCGGGCTGGACTACTGCGGGTTCAATATGCATGCAGACGGGTCTGGGAGAGGGGAGAGGTATTTCTGTTGTCCTTTTGTTGTTGTTACCAGTGCTGTTCCTCTTCTCAAGTCAATCTCGTTCCCCACTACAAAAGGAGAACCTATCTTGTTCGTCTATTATCCAAGAGACAGGTCTTCGTCCTTCTTTTTACTCAAATAAACCTCCATCATGATACATCTCGCGCTCTGTCTCTTTGCACTGCCAACAGGCCTCGCTTTACCCCCGTTAAATGCCGTGAAGGTGGAATCGCCAGCGGCTTGTTTGGTATATACGTCTTCTCTTCTTCTCTTCTTCTTCTTCTCTTCTCCTCCGTCCCTGTTCCGTCCATTCTTCAAGGAAGAAAGCCTACCGACAATCTATATACTAAGCATACTCCTTCCCAGAGCTGTAACAACCCCACCCCCACCAACAACGCCTTCGCAACAGTGTTGCCGTTAGATTTTTCATTCACTTTGACATCCGCTCCAACCCCTTCTGCCGCTGCAATCTCGAAGTTTCCGGTGTTTTCACTGGATAGAACAGCTCTATTCTCGTCCCCCTCTTTCCCATTCTCATTAAGTCCAACCACGACACCCACACCCTCCCCCTTAAATGCCAGCCACCATGGAACCAGCTCCGAAGCCAAAATCGGCATCGGCATCTCCCTCGGCCTCGTCCTCTTCCTACTGACCTGTCTCGGTATCTGGGACGTGTTCTATATCCGGCGACGGAGGAAGCAGCAACGTATGCGAGCCGAGAATATGAATTTGGAGATGCGGAGGGAGGGTGCAAGGGAGGGCCTGGAAAGGCACCCTGGGGGGATTGTGGAAGAAGAGAAGATTGTGCTAGAGAGTAGGGTTGAGGTTATTTTTGAGGATGTAGAGGAGGAGGGGCATGAAGAGGAGGGATATGAGCGGGGGAGAGAGGATGGGTTAGAGGATGGGTTGGATGAGAGGGGGAGAGGTAGGAGTGTGAGGGGGAGGAATGGGATGAGTTTGGGAAGGAGGATGTAGTGGGGTGGAAGGAAGCGGGGGACAGGATGTTCAGGCTTGATGTAGAGAGGTCACGAATGAGAAGGAAAAAGAGATTGTAAAGAGTAGGGTGAAACGGAAATAATGAAGTCACAAAGTTTATGAAAAGACGCATACTTAGGGACATCCCTTCAACCCACATCTCTCCCTCTGCCCCACCCCCCCTTCCTCCTCACTACCCGACCTTTCAAACCCTTCAAACCCAGCTAACCGCAACCACCTTACCCAACTCCCTCTCGCCCCAAGTACATGCTGAATCCCACCCCAACACCACCTACCTCTCAACTCCCCCTGTTCTCCTCCCTCTCCGGTGGCTCCATAACAACCATATCCTCCTCCTCCAATCCCACCCCCATCCATGCCCCATCAAATCCCACCACACTCCTCAACTGCTCAAACGCACTCGGAAAAACCGGTAGCGCCGGCCCGCCCGCCACGAACCGTGTTGTTCGTGTAAAGGGCATCTGCCTCAAAGGTAGCGGCAAGAATTCCCACTTAGTCGTGCAATACCACCGAAGCGGATTCATTTTCATACGGCATGGGGAAGAGGTACGCATGTGCACGAGCATCACCGGTCCCAATTCTGCGTCTAAACCGAGACCGTGTTCTAGGGGGCCCGGCTTGCAGAGAGTGGGGGATACGTCACAGTCTACGAAAGTCAGGGACGCGCGGGATGTTGTGTTTACGCGGTGTGTATGAAAGTTCTCGATCAGTTGATTAAACGCGGAATTGTACGTGTTACAGATTCGAGCTGTCTCGGCGCAGGAGAAATGTCCAATCCTTTGATTCCCCTTTAGCGGGCTCGATTCTCCTACGTCGGCCATGACGGTATCCCTCGCCGTCCCACCCACATAAATCCAAAACTCCTGGCTGGGGTACTCAGCTGTTAAGTCGTCGTAGAGGTTTAGTTGCTGTTTCCATTGCCAGGAGCGAAGTTGGGTGAGGTCGTGGATTAGGGGGAGGAGGCGGTTGTTCCATGGCACGGGGGATGGACGGTTTCCATCCAGGAGGGCGCCTAGTTCATCTTTTTTTTTCTTCCAGGGCCGGTATCTGGGTTCGAGATTTTGCAGTCTTTCCAACTCTTTGAAATACGGGATTTCGATGGTGTTAATAGAACGGAAGGCGATGCGAGCAGAGAGGATGATGTAGATTATGGTGACTATGGTAATAAGAAAGATGGAAAGACATATTCGCTTGCATGATGGGAATTTGGTTGGCATAATGTAACTTGCAAAGATGGTGAAGTGAAGATAGAGGAACTAAGCTCTTTATTAGGGACGGGGAAGGATTATAGGACGAGCCCCTATTCCTAAATAGCAGAAAATTTAAGCTTAGACCAATTAGTCTAGACCTTTATTTCGAGGGTTGCCTGGAGAAGTACAACTTCCATCATTCGATGACCCCTTTTTGGATGAGATATTTGAGTTTGCGCGTTTGAGGTGATGATTGTTGTAGTCCAAGTACCGAGTTTGGGACATTAACAATCCTGCGATGACGTATGTCCTGTAGCGCTATCACTTTACCACAGTTGCGACACTACCCTGTCTTCTCTATCCCCATTATGATGACAAAGAACACCGTCGCCTCTGTGAATGATATTTGCTCCATCAAGGCTTTCTCTGATTGTATTAGCGGAAAGAGAATAAGTATCTCCGTCGGGAGCCGCCGCCTTCACTATCTCTGAAGATCCAAGTTCAAAGAATACCCCGCTTCTTGATACCCTTTCAGGCAGGAAATTGAATTTGTATCCTACAAAAAGAGAACGTTTCATCTAAGTATATAAGAGGAAACTGACTTCCTCTTTCTAGCCTTCCTTATCACTTTACTACTATTTTCTTCATAATCTTGAATCTCCATCCTTATCATTCAAAATGTCAAACGAATTCAACCCCGACCCCGACGTCCCAACCTTTCAAAATTGCGCCGACAAAACAACGTGGGAAGTTCAGCAAGCCATCTCAACCATCTCTGATGAACCCAGTCAAATCGATGCCATCGCTTCAATCAGAGGCTGGTTCGGGAATCCGGAGCAAGATAAAGACGAACATGAGGCCTTAAGTGGATATCTAAACGGCGACCTTTCCCTAGAAGAAGCACAAAAGAAGTCCATATCCCCCAGCACAATCTTTCATGCAGCGAAAAAGGGAAGTCAGAATCACGATAAGCTTGCTAGTCTATTAAAGTCTTTCGAAAACAAAGACCCGATCTATTCTTCGGCTCGAGAAGCATTCAACGACTCCCCGGGCTCCAACGCCGGCTACTCCCTCCCAGAAACCCATGCCTGGACTCATCTCAACTCCTTTCTCGCTCACCTCACAAAACTCGGCCAATTCGATTTCTGGATCTACAGCATTTGGACCCTGCGTTCCGCCCTTGAATGCCGCAACCCGGGACCTCAGGTCATTGAGCCGAGTACCAAGACGCAATATTGGGATGCCATGATACCTGCAGCCGGCGCTTGGATTCAGGTTTTAGGACTGGAGTTGGTGGAGAAGGATGAGGATCTGACGCCCCAGAGACAGGGCGTGGGGAATCCAGCGAGGGGTGGCGAACTGTATAAGGGGAGAGCGGGGTTTGGGAGGGAGAGGTGGGAGTTGTGGAAGAGGAGGTTTGGGGAGATCGGGAAGGCGGAGGGGGTTAGTGAGGAGACGAGAAGGGTTACTGGGGAGACGGTGGGGAGGATGGAAAAGGCGGATAAGAGTGGATGATCTGGGTCAGGTGAGGGTGAGCGAGGAGGAAGGGGGAGAGTTATTATTCCTAGGTTCATGTGTCTATACTATGCTTTTTGCCCAAGAATAGCAGAGAGGGGCATTTCCTATAAGAACACCTTCTACCTTCTACCTTATCTGGATAAGCAACCGACCTAAAATTTTTCACTTATCTACGCTGTATGATGCTCCAATCTAGTATAAACAGCTAGAGTCATACTTCTAATAGAACTTTCTTGATCCACCGCTCAGAATATACACTGCTCTATGCAGATTATACACCTAAGCATGTCGCAACCCACCTTCAAAAATATACAGCGCTAACTTCTCATAAGGGAGAAGAAAACATCTTTGCTTATACTTAACGCACTGGAACAACTAATCATCTTCCCGGATATAATAATAATAATTCAATTTAACGTGCTACCTGGTTCCCAATCGGGTCTATGAACACGTAGAATCAATGTTTAGATCGAAGTAAACCCGACTCTAGAGGAATGACTTTCTAGAGTCCAAAGCTCTTCGCCATTTCCTCGCCATTTCCTCACCCTAAACCATTCAATATAGCTATGGTGAGTTGTTTCACCAGCTACTTCCCGGATTTAATAAAAGTGCAAAAATATCAATTTAACAAGAACTATATCTCTCTTCAAAGAAGGAGAACACTTATATTCTAATTAAACCCGAAATATTTTAAGAATCTTTACTAGGAGATACAAAGCGGAATAATAGAGAATACTAGTTTCTAGAATATCGGAAGGTGAATTAACTCAAGGGGGAGAAGCGGGCTAAAATTCATGATAAAAGTAGTACAGAGAGTTAATCCTATTTAATGGGCACTAAGGAGTTCCAACTATAATTCAAAGATAAGTTTCTATCTTTACTTTACAGAACAAGGACACTCCCGCTTCAGTTAAAGTCGAAATATCTTGAAAACCTCGGGGATCTAACTGACAAGAGGCTAAGAGAGGACTAATATCTAAAAGGTTCAGGGGCGTATTTAGTATTATAAGAAAGACGGTTTAGATGTACTTCGCTGTTATACTATTTTTGTGGTACGATTTGAAGCTAGATGTAGGCATTGTGCGGTGAATGTTGGGAAGCTAAGAGGCTGCATTGTTTTTGTTGTTTATGTCGTTGTTTTTTACTCTTGGCCATAAGATCAAGTGAATTGTGAAGATATATACATGCGTTGAATCCCTAGTCGGCTATAGATTGCCCCACCATGTGCGATCTAGACGTATACTAGAGGACAGTGAAGGTTATACTATATATAGATTCCTTATTGGCATAAGAGGCCTTTCTCGTATATTAGGCCAGAGAGCAATAACAAAGAAGTGAGAAAGTCAGTGTCCCTTGTCACACCAATGTGAACTGTCGCACTACTCTCTCCCCCCTCCTTACCTCCCTCCTAACCTCCCCATTCATATACGCATCTACATAGCACTCCCCGATCACCAACCACGCGTCTCTCGTGCTCAACCTGCGGAGCACAAGCGGAATACTACAGCCGAATATAATCGCTACGACGTCGCCTTTGCGCGCGTGACACGGTGCCATACCGAGAAGACCTTCATTGGTGATGAGCAGACGGCGAGACATTTTGCACGTCGTGTAGTGAAACCGCGATAGAAATGAATTGGACTCAGTGGTGTGAGAGGACGAGTCTTGGGATGGGCCTATGGGAATGGATTCAATCCTTTTAGGCTGTGCAGGACCGATTTGGCAGGTCTCTTTTTTCGCGTGGTTTTTATTAGGAACTACCATCGATTCCGTAACGACATCTAGAAGTGACTTCCCTTGTATACAAATGTTTCTATTCTGCTCCCACCAAGCCAGGAACAGCGGATCGACGCTCTCAGGGGCATCGAATAACGCTGCCAAACACAGACCCTGGAGATCGAATATATACTTTGGGAGGGATTTGGACGTGAGATATTTGTCTCCGCGGTCCAGAGAGAGGCAGCGGGATAGGGATTCCGTGAGGCGGAGGCCAGTTTGAATCCTCTCTGGTTGTCCACTAGGGAGATGCCCAGTCATGTCTTGAAGGTTCAATGTGGAAGTTGTTTGCACGAATTCATGCCCAAATTCTTTACACTGAAGGCTGGCACAACGAGTACTTAATCCCTCGAGTCCACCTAGGCCATCAATGACATCTAGAATCACCCCCTCGCATCTCAGCTCCTTGAGATCATGTAAAAAGCTAACGGATTCTGGACGGGTATCTGACAGGCCACAGGCATCGTACTCAGCTGCATGTGTAGCTTCGCTCAGCGGACCTATGGGTCCAAAATTTCCAATCTGATGCCTTGCAGGCTGACTCGCCATTAACGGAACCGGAGAAGGCGGAACCAGAGCTCTCCAGTCGGGTGCCCACGAGGGAAGAGTAGACGCAACTCTCTGCTCTGCACCAGGTCCTGAATACCGGTTGAAGATGTGCGTGAAACATATGATATCCAAAATCCCATACTCCTTCCAAAACACTTCCACCAGCCTGGCAAAGACAGTCTCAAGCTTCAGCCTGTAGTCCGGTTGCCCGACAACATGCCTATCTCTTTTAGAAAGCAGCCCACGGATCGAGTAGATGCGGTCCACAGGGTCAGTGGCCTGGTGGTCGCTCACATACGCTAGGGTTGCTACAAGTGGTAAATGGTAATCTTTGGCATACCATTGATGAATTCTACGCCTGTTCCATGGCGAATCGAACGCTTTCCTAGGCATGATGGTGTTGTCATGTCCATCACACAGCCATATGGAATACATAGCCGATTTGAACGAACTGCGACCGATACTCTCATTGCCACAGTAGAACTTGACTTCGCTAGGGAGGATGAATTCCTGCAGCGTCCAGGCCCGTGTGAACCATTTTCTGGAAAGAAGATGAGCGATACTCTGCCATTGATGCGAGAAGGCCGATGTGCGAAGATGTGTGCGAAGCGTCTTCTGCGCCTCGAGAGAGCCCCGGATGCTTTTCAGCTGTTTCAAGAACGGAATGGCTCCGATGCAATTGTTGTTTTCTTCTCTTTTATCACCAAGCCAGATAATTACTGTCTTCGCGGCTTTGTATATGTCTTCCATGATCGCAACCTGCGCGCTTCTTTCCTGCAAATCGGTTTGGTTGATACAGAGGGAATCGATCCACCACCAGGTTTTAGGTGAGAAATTCGCATGAGTTGTTACCATTTCAAGGAAGGGTTCGAGATTCATTAGAACCAGCAGTTCACCGTTTTGGAAAGTTATATGTCTTTCCGAATAAATTTTCTCTCCCCATACGTATGAAGCCGTGAAGAATGGTGGACAATTGTTAAGAGGGAATATATCCATCTCTCCTATAAAACGGCCCTCATTATCTTGATAGAGGCGGAGTAAGCGGATTTGGTCATGGGCAAGGGGAACATACACGGAGGTCTGGTTGATCCGGTTGTCAGCCTCCATCGTTAAGGATAAGATCGAATCCGTTCTTCTGATTGAATACTAGCGACAAATTGCGAAGGCTAGAGGTCCACAATGGCATTGTGTCGACAGTAGAAGTGGACAGGAGAAGTGGACAGGAGCAGGGTGGTGTTGAAGCACAGAACTTGAAGTTGAGTGTGGCTGTGGATCCAAGGATGCTTACCGATAACCTAGCCACATTTGGATGTCCATCAATAACCTTGGGACATGATTGATATAGCAGGAATAGAAAGAAACCGATTTCAATGTGAACGAATTGCTTCAAATTCAACAGATAGAGAGTTACTTCGTGAATTGGAAAGAGAAAAATGGGGCTGGAACCCATTTGATATAGTACTCGCAGATATTCAAGAAACAAGAGCTCCAAAACGCCACCCAATGCAAGAGTACATTAAAGCGTCATCATCTCTAACCTCTGCTACTCTCCATGAGCTTCTTCATCAGTTTCCGTTCCCTTCACCTCATTTCACATCTCTACATCTAATCATCGTCCTCGCTCCCCCTAACCCCACAAAAATCCGTCCCAAAGCACCCATCCACCATGTACCAGAAGCGCCAATAAACACTGGCAGCCGCCTCATCGAAACTCCCATCCTCCTTCCTCGGAACTGCATCGCCAATGATGCCATGTCCAGACCCCACGACCCAGCCGATGATGGGAAACGACGAGAGCGTTTGTTGCCAGCGAGGCGCAGCGGGAAGGAAGGCGGCTTCCGGGGGGAGCAGAACGGCGGGTTTGGCGCCGCGGACGCGAAGGGTGGAGCGGGAGCGGGAGAGAGTTTGGGAGGATGTAGTTGTTGCGGCTGCGGTGGTGTTGTTGGAGGGGTGTGCAATGTCGACAGTATGAGAAGGTTGGGGCGTTTCGGGGAAGGTGGCCGGGAGGAAAGGCATGGATTTCGAGCGCGAAGGCATGGTGGATGCTGGGACGGAATTCGTGGCGGTAGCGGAAGAGACGGTTGTAGAGGTTGTGGAACCGCCTGCTTGTAAAGTCATCGAAGAAACTGTGTGAGAAGTTTGAGGGCTCGCTGCTACGCTTGATGATGTCGTCCCGGCTGTCGCACGTATTGCGATATCCTGGTTCGGTCCCGTACCTCTATAGCGCTCCGCATACACTTGATATCCCTGGATTATGTGTGGCGAGTAATGGCACGCGCGCTCCGCCGCCTCAGGGGAGTCGAATGTTACTTTTATCCAGTGTTCGCCGCCGACATATTCATTGACTCTCTGGATGGCAGATTTTGGGAGGCCGCGAATGGATGAGGCGCGGGAGACGCTGAGCGAGAGGTTCCATTTCGAGTTCAGCGGGTTCCGGTCGTAACCTTCGTAGATGATACCCTGAGACACCTTCTCGAAAAAGTCTATCGCTGCCCATTGTACGTCGTTGCCAAAGCCGTAGAGGAGAACTTCCGTAGGCTCCTTTGCGGTCTGCGCGCCAGTGGCGCCGGGTGCTGGGCCGACGCCGAAGTTGTTGGCTCCGGTGAGGCCACTGAAATTCGGGACGGAAGTGGATGCGGAGAACGGGAGGGGTGCGGGCGGGGCTATGGATTGTCGTGACGTGCGCAGGGATTCTTTCTCTTTTATGGTGCTCTTGAAGCGGCCGAAGATGTCATCGATGGCGCGCTGGTTGTCGAGTTTGGCTTGGTCTTCTTTCTTGTAGTTGGTGCCTGGGGTTCTGCTGCGGGAGGTACCGCGTTTGCGCGCCTTGCCGAAGGGACCTGATTCTTGTGGTGGCCGGCGCTGATTGTAGTCGGATCTGGAGTAGAAGTTAGTAGGTAGTCCTTAAGGTATGAGATCCAGGTTAATGTACTCTGCGTACTCGTAGGCCCATGGCAATTGGCGGCCCGTCGAATCGTATGCGCGCTCTGCGTCCGGCACAGCATGAACCTGCATTGTGAAAGTCTGATATTTGGGTGGGTTGTGGTGGATGTAGTCAAGTAAAGATGCAAGTGTTTACTCGCGATGGAGTGCACTGTTTATGAGGAAGAATGTAATTCCGTCCGGGATCCAGAAAATGTCTGGTGAAAGTCAACACCTGGTCCGTGTGCTGAGCCGACGTCTTAACTCCGTTACTCTATCTGTGATTCGATGTACGCTGATACTGCACCACATCACCTCTTACGCATCAGCATTAACCGAACCAGTGAATTTCGTATTAAACTGCTGCCTGAATCAAACAGGTACACATGCAAGGGAATACGTTATACAAATATGGATCTCACACCCGTTCGAATTCGCGGAAAACCAAAAACCAAACCCAAACGTCGACACCCTCCAACCAATTCATCAGAGTCAACCAAAAAAACACGGAAATCCTCCAAACTTCCAACAGCTAGACCAGCCATGCCAACCCTCCAAGGCCTCCCCCAAGAAATCCTAGAAATGATATTCCTCTACAGCATGAACATCGCCCTCCCCCAATGCTCCCCCGACCTAGGCCGCCTCCTCTCCCACCCCAAAATCCTCATGGACTACACACTCCTCTCCTTTTTCTCCACGCGAGAACTAAACCGCTCAGCACTCTCCCCTCCAAGAGAAAATTCCTCTCCATCTTTTCAGTCAAAACTCCTAAGGTGTAGGTTCTTCACCTACCCCTTCTTCCTTATCTACGTCCAAAAAGCGCACACAACTCTCCTCCACGAGCGCGGCAAAGCCTGGTCCGCCACCGGCGTCGCAATTCCGGACGCCTCTTTCTTCACTCCCTTATGGCCCTATAAGTTTACCCAGGTTAACTACCTGGGCTTCGCGGAGGGATTCCACATCCCAGAGAAACTTCTGCATGGACCGTGGACAGGAGACAAAGCGTCCCTTCTCTATGTGCTCGTATCTTTCAGCGGTGAGATCGACTGGGAGGGCAGCATGGCCGGAGAAACAGCGAAAGAAGGGCTGAAAGAAGCCATCCGAGAAGAAAATGAACGCGCCGTGGCCGCGCTCTCTGTCCTCCTAGGTATCGCGCAGGCCATCACAACCGACATCTTGCGTCTCGCAGTCATCCAATGCGGCTGCAACATGTCCATCCTCCGTCATCTCCTCTACAACGCTCAAATCCTGTACCACTCTGCCTCCAACTCCTCTTCCCAAAAAGACCTCCTGGATTTCCACGACCCAGCCCTCTGGCGCTGGGCCGACGAACACTCCTCCTTCTCATCCGAAGACAACGAGAAAGGCGAGGGGCTAAAGGCGATGTTGCGGTCAGCAGACACTTTCTCCTTGCAATTTTATAACGAGCCCGTAGAAAACTGGACCAAGACCGTGCCCTTCCCATATGGCGGTGCCAAGTTCGACAGCAGGGCTCTTTTGAATGATACGAACAAAGAGTTGTTAACGCGACTGTATCAGTCGCACGGAAGGAGGATTACGCGGCGGTTGCGGGGTGGGACGGAGACGATTTCAGATGCGGGACATCAGTGGCATGTTGATACGTAAATAGAAGGGATTATAAGGAAAAAAAAGGAAGACCATAGGTATATCGTAGCCTGATGGGAAATAGGGTCCAATAGGAATTTTGCGGTTCACTTGATTTATTATTATAATGCTGCAAGTGTACTTAACATATTTTCTCTTTCACTTCTCACTCTTTCCCCTCCCTCCTTTCTCCTTCCCAAATCCCCTTACATACTATCCTGACTACTCGACGGACTGAACCCAGCAGAAGGCGGGTAAACTGTAATCCTGGACATCCCGCGCTCTGGGCTGGTCTGATGCTGCCGCTCGCAGAAACACCAACCGCTAGGCTGGGACGCGCGACGGTGGCGATGCACTTGTTGTAGCCGTAGGCGTAGTGGCGGGCGAACGCTTGGTAAATCTACGGCTTAGAATTAAAGAATTCCTGGCCGCGACCCCTTCAAATAGGACGAACAAGAGCTACCTGTGCAGACCAGTTAAGCAAAACAGATTCTAGACCCAGTTGAAAAGCAGCTCATGCTGAGTCGGATGTCATTTCGGACAGTTTGTATCCATAGGGGAAATATCTGTGACCCAACTTGGAGAAGGAGCATGGTGGAGGGTTTCTTAGTTCATCCCAATCCTTGAAACTTTTGCATATTTAGAGAACTTGTGTTACGCAGTTCAAGAACACATGTATCAGAAAATTGATGAAGGATGAAATGATATTGGATAACTATACATCGCAAGCAGCAAACAGCACAGCCACCAAAGTACAAGTAACCTGAGGTACTGCTTCGTAACAACACGAGCGGTATTTGCACAGCGCGAACTGCACGTTAATTCATTTCTACCAACAGCCTTTGAGAGATTTCGAAACAGCGTATCTTCTGAGGGAATGGAAGTGAGATCTATTTGAGTTGGTTAGCAGATGCTTTTCAAAAAAAATATCTGAAAGAGCAAGGTGCAGAAATCGTCCTCAGTGATCTTGGTGTATTGGTAAAATCAACCTCCGTAGAGTCATTTACTATCTAGGCGTGATATGGTTTTAATCATCGGCAGGGTGGTCTGGAAAGTCCACGCATTTTTCATAGAATAGAAAAATTAAGCTTACCTGAAATGCTTCGACAGCCACAACAAAGACAAGATGAATCAGGCCCTGTCATGGCTGCCAACTTAACCAGGGACCACTTGGCCACTGGTGGAGGGTAATGCAGGAATCCGAATGCGGTCGTCATAGAGCGCAACGAAATTGCATGTGATACAAATAAGAAGCATGTGTCACTAACGACCAGCCATCTGTCAACCTAAAGTGCGTTAGATATGCAGTCTTCAAAAGTGGAAAAACGCAAAACAGCAAGGCGTAAGCTCTCAGAATATGTAAGAAAATTGAATATCATGGGTCCGACGACGTTGAGAGACCCCGGCGAGGGACTCCGCCGCCAGACTCAATCGCAAATTACGTCATCAGAGGAGCGGACCGCGAACAAAGAACTGTGAACTTACCATCATGAGGAGCCAACCACCCAAAACAACTCTGCGAAGACTGTCGAGATGTTGTTGCGGGTGGTTGTGGTTGAGGAAGAAGATATGAGGTTCGCAGAGCCGCGAAAGAAAAAGTTAAAGTAGTCGCGTCGGAGCTCGCTTGCGGGCTTGGCGCTGGAGTTTTTCCGCGCACACAACGCACTCACCACCAACGACCAGCAAGTACATCGACCCGACAACATCAACCACGACCCGAATCCTATTTCACGACCGGTACGCTCCAGATAATACTCGCCCAGCCGGCTACGACACTTTCTAACTCACAACACAGCTACAATCGTCGAAATGGGTGACGCCGATATCACAACTAGCCAGTGGAGACTGGTCGAGGTCGGCCGTGTCGTCCTCTTCAGCGCTGGTCCCTATGCCGGCCGGTTAGCTACCATCGTCGAGATCATCGATCACAAGCGCGTATGGAATCATTCTGTCCTGAAAATCTAGGATTGAACGTTTAACTCACCTCTGCGCAGGTGCTTGTTGATGGACCCGCCTCATCCAAGGACAAAGTCGTGCCCCGCCACTCCGCTTCCCTCTCCCACGTTTCTCTCACCCCGATCGTGATCAACAAGCTCCCCCGCGCCACCGGTACCGGAGTTGTTAGGAAGCTCTGGGAGCAGGAGAAGGTTGATGAGAAGTTCGATGCCAGCAACTGGGCAAAGGGCCGCGTCCAGTTCCAGAAGCGGAGGCAGCTCAACGACTTTGAGAGGTTCAAGGTCATGAAGCTGAGGAAGCAGGTGTGTACACCTACAATTTCATTTTGCGCGCACGGGGAACACACATGGAGCGACCACGGCGAATACGGGGATGGATATGGGGATATTAGGTCACAAGCGGCTAACATGGAATGCAGGCTCGTTTCGAGGTCGCAAAGACTCTCGCCAAGGTTCGCTCAAAGGCATAGATTCTTGGTTCCTGGTCGAGGAGTTAGAGGGTGTGCTACGTGCTTGCAGCAGAGGTCAATTGTGTCTTATGGACATCTTCCACGACAATCCACAGACTATCAAAAAGTCCTGGGTCTGGACGCATATGAACTTCTTTCAATTTGGCATGGTGCAAACCGGATGGGCGGGTTCAGGGGCTCTATTATGCGAATCAATGTAGCAAGAGAGTCAAAACTCAAATTCATCAAATTCATGAACATACTTAATGTGACTTTATATTTGAATCTCATATAATTCTGCATTTGCTTTTGTCTTGGTGTTGCAGCATAATGTCATAGACCATCGGAGCTTCCCCTCGCTAATTTGCCCACAAGCGAGAAAACGATCGAGCTTGACCAACACCAATCCGCAGCCCGCCCACCGCACCTCACTCCAGCAACATCCTAAACAACATGTCGAACCCACGCATTGAGGAGCTCTCTGATGAGCCTGAGAAGAAGAACGTCGAGGTCGAGGATGCTGAGTCTAGCTCCGACTCCGAGGCCGAAGCTGGCGGAGAAGGCATTCCCGCAGGCTCCTCTGTTGCCGTGCACTCCCGCAATGAGAAGAAGGCCAGGAAAGCCATTGCCAAGCTTGGATTGAAGCACATCGAGGGAATCACCAGGGTCACTCTCCGCAGGCCCAAGAACGTGAGTTGAATGGACGGCATTTGTCGCAAATGGGAATCTGACTCTGTGCTGCAGATCCTCTTCGTTATCAACCAGCCCGATGTCTACAAGTCCCCAACCAGCAATACCTACATGTAAATTTTCATCGCCAATTACGCAAGCGACCAAGCTAACAATACAACAGCATCTTCGGTGAGGCCAAGATTGAGGATCTGAACTCCCAGGCTCAGGCTTCCGCCGCTCAGCAGCTGGCCAACGCTGAGGCTGCTGCCAGCCACGACCACGCCGGTCACGATCACGAGGGTCACGACCACGGCAAGGCCGTTGAGGAGAAGAAGGAGGAGGAGGAGGACGATGGTGAGGAGGTTGACGACTCTGGCCTAGAGGCTAAGGACATCGAGCTTGTGATGCAGCAGGCTAGTGTCTCCCGGAAGAAGGCCGTAAAGGCCCTCAAGGAGAACGACAATGATATTGTCAACTCCATCATGGCTCTCAGCATATAAGCTGGTTCATTGGAAGTTCATAGTGCTGGGTATCTTTAGGGTTCCTGTACAAGAAAATTGAAAACATTTCCGGGTCTCATCCATGCCTTCCCGTCTGTTGTGCGTTTGAACTTATCCTGCTACCGTCCGTGAATATACAATGCCCCTCATCTGCTTCATCGCACTGATTTTCTGTATTTCTTGGCGTAAGAGGGACATTGCTTACATAAAATCTTGCCAAGCATCCTGATCCCGGCTTTTGAAGGAGCAACGGATGAACCTCACCTCCAACACGAAATCTCTCCATACCTTATACCCCTCCCAATTCATCACAATGGCCGTCGGAGTAAGTGGAATTTGCTCTTCTTGCACTCTTCCAGCTCTCGGAAGGGCAATTGCTTCTTTGTCTGCACCGCAGTGGCTTCGATATCCCTCAAAACTTCTACGTACAAAACTAACTCAATCATCACTCACAGCGCAGCGCCGCTCTCAAGCTCGACTGGACCAAGCTTGCCACCCAGCTTGGTCTGAAAGGAAACACTGCTGCTGCCCTCCAGTCCTTCAAGAAGCGCAACGACGACGCGCGCCGGAAAGTCACTGTCCTCAGCGAGCAGCCCACAACCGTCGACTTCGCCCACTACCGCAGCGTCCTCAAGAACACCGCCATCGTCGATGAGATCGAGAAGTCTTTCAACAGCTTCAAGCCCCAGACCATCGATGTTTCGAGGCAGATCAAGGCCATCGAGGCCTTCGAAGCACAGGCTCTGAAGAGCGCTGAGGAGACCAAGAGCGTGGTGGATCAGGAGCTGAAGGATTTGGAAAAGACGTTGAAGAACATCGAGGATGCCAGGCCTTTCGAGCAGCTTACCGTGGACGAGGTTGCTGCCGCTCAGCCCGATATTGATATGCGCACAGAACAGCTCGTTTCCAAAGGCCGCTGGGCCGTGCCAGGCTACAAGGCAAGTTTTTGCCTCCATATTCTGTTTTTCAGTAAATATAGAAAGGAGCTAACTTCGAGTAGGAGAAATTTGGCGACTTGTCTGTGCTTTAAGTGGTTCTTATCTTGCTCCAAAATACCCCTCTGGGGTTGTACTATTGTCGATAGCTTCAAATTTTCAATGTCAAGATAGATCTCGTGGCCGTTACTCGATAGTTTCCTCCTGGTGCAACTCATACAACTCTTGCTAACTCCAGTATCTTTCATTGTATTTATATCTTCTTGCCTTGTCTCATACCGCCAGTTTGTCAATTTTAGCTTAACCGGTGAGGCCAACTCACTCGCAATAGAATCTACACATGGCTTGGGCTGGACACTTCCTCCTTCAAATTTGACTAACCCATTTGATGGAGACCATGATGTCAAATCCTCTTGAATCAAGACATTTGGAACCTTAGGAAGGGTTTTATTAATGGATGCTACGATGGAAGTTCAGCATCACAGCAGCAATGGCATAACTTATACACACTATATGATGACAGACTTTGCATACTCTCTTAGAAGAGTCGCCCTCGAGTAGGAGTGGCCTATACCGAGCGCAGCAAGGTAGTGGGTGCCGCGGTTAGTCTGTAGATATCTATCCCATCTATCTGGACTCCCCCCCTCATCTAAGCATTCTTCCTATTTCACTTATACATGGCCATGGAAGGAAACACGGGACGGAATAGTTGGTTATCGCCAGGGCAACCCAGAAATGCCGAAAACGATTACTAAGACTTTTCTGGAAAGCTTAGTGGGTGTCCTGTGAAAGGGCGCAAGTGATGGCATCGTATATGACTGAATATTCACCATTGCATTGCTGGAGTCCTCTCTGCCATACATTGAAATCCTAGTTGTCGCTGTAGTAGAACGCAAGTCTAAGACTAAGGAAGAGGATTTTTAGTTTTAGAGTGTGAGGAGAATGATATAAGGGGAGAGAGGAGAACATAAGATGCTTGAGGTATATGAAAGGCAGGGGTAGTAGGTTACGAAAGCTAGTGGGCAAACGGAGAGGTGGAGATAGGGATTTAGCGTCAGTAGTAGGTTTATTTTAAATTAGGTTCTAGGTGAATGAGTATACTGAGACGAAGAGGAGGGGAATCGTAATAGTGACTGGGGGGGGAGGTGTTCCTCTTTACAGGCTTTCTGTTAGTAATGGAG
>ML994252.1:0-25468 GCA_010093945.1 Delitschia confertaspora ATCC 74209 | reverse complement strand
AAGGCAAACAATAAGAAGGCCTGGCCATTTCTTGATAGCCTAGACCCACAGGAATACCCGATTATTGCACTTCAGGAACCACTCACAACCGAACGGGAGCCTCGATCTATATACTACCCAAGGGGATACCGCTCAAATGGGATGTAAGATATGACATAAAAGGACTCTTCTTGGTTTACGAGAAAATTCTCCTCACAGAGTGAAAAGTAGCAGAGGTCCAGACTTTATGAAATGTTTCCAAATCCAGATAGAGGACAATATAGTTAATATCGTTAATGTATACAGTTTACCGGGGTCAGCAAGCCAGTCTGGATATCAAAATGACCACAGCTAAAACCAATCCCAGAGGCAGCTGCCTCTGACCGAACCCTGGTAAGAGACTTTAATGCCCGTCACCACGAATGGGCGGAGTAGATAATGAGACGAGAATCAAAAGCAGATCACCTCATCCGAATGGCGAGGAAGGGCTTCCTACTCCTTACCGAACCAGGAGAAATCACATGGAACAGAGGAGGGACAGAGGAGGATCAGAAGCAGGCTTAGATCTTGGATTCGGCCTCCCATGACCTCGCAATTTGGATCATGACATTCAAATTGAGAGGGGGTTGGGCCTCGACACAGAACCACTTCCCGATTATTAGAATTAATATAAGAGCACCACACCTTCGGAAGAGTAGAATATTTGCTCTTAAGAATGCAGACTGGGAAGCTATTATAGACTATACCCAGCCCTCAAGATGGATATACCCAGACCTTCATGTTGCAGCTGCCAACCTCCAAACGGTAACAAAGGAAGCGCTTGAGAGGTACTGTCCCAGGGCTAAACCGTACGACCGATCTTAGCCAGAACGGTCACTTAGAGCAGCCCTTGGTAGTAAATTTGAGCTAGATAGCGATACATAGGTCTTGCCTCATTGTCTCCCTTACACATCCCGTGATGATTTGTCACGCAGCATTTCCTTTGCATCGTTGTAAGAGTTGTCAAAAGTTTATAGAGGTTTTCTTTTACCCGCCCCTGGTATCACGATAGGTAGACTTGTCATACCTGGATCTGTCGAGCGTTATCCCATTATGATGCCTGACTGCCCTTCGGCAGTAGTCGTTCCGATGTATTTCGATGATTCAACTTGAGACGTTTTGATATGTACCGATAAGCGTTTCTCTTACGATTCTTAATCATTCGAGCTGGGTGCTCTTGGGCGCTTCAAGTCCGTGCAGTTGGAATCTCGGGCGCATGTCGCGAGAACAGTTCTTTTCTGATGGTGTTTCGATGATCGTGCCCGTTAAGCTCGCGATGAGAAGGGGATGATTATACACAAAATAAAAGGGATCTACGTAGCAAGGCTGCAAGCAATAGGTTTTAACAGAATTGTATTCAATCAAATCTGTAAGACACTTGCTCTGAGGGAATGCTATGGAGTTCAGGCAAGGGGAAAAGTACGTGCCGGAGCTAAGCCAAAGAGGTTCCCCCTCAGAGGTCCGTCCCATCAGAGGTAGTTTCGAAAGTGTGTTTGATATATGACGGCTTTCTTACAGTCTGATTTGTTGAATCATCTTCGAGAAAGTGTACAGATATATCTAAGTAGCGGTACAAATGGATAGAAAACTATGAATTGAACGGTGTCATCAATAGCTGTGTGGAGGAGGCGGAACAGCAATTAGGAGGTAAATGTGCAGCTGCTTCAACATATGACGACTTCACTACATTCGCACTCTTACTTTTGGGGTTCGAGGAAGTGGGAAGGCATAAATGAATAGTAAGCAAAAAAGTGAGTGGAATAGCCAGAGCAGTAGTAGTTATCCCGCATCTTAAAACAGCCTAGCGTAAGTCACGTGATGATGTGAAGGCGCGACTCGCGGACGACAGGGGTTCGCGTCCGACTCACGACTTCAGCCTTGACCACCAGCTCTTTAATTCTCCACAAAGCCTCATCCGGCAACGTCCGTTTCCTGAAGACCTACCTAGCGGAAGCATGGCGCCGTTGTGGCCGCACAAACGTGCCAGAGCGGATACAGATGCGGTGTTTGGCGATGACATTCCAGACCCCAGGTCCTTTATAGCTTCAACGGACCGTGTGAGTACCATCCTCTCACGGATTGAGATGATGATGGACTGACATTTCTACAGAGCAAACGACCACGCCACTCCACAGTGCATACGGAAGACGGCGACGATTCTGACGTTTCATTCGCCTCCGCAGATTTGGCACACCCACGAAATGGGGATACGACCGTGCCTGCGAACCTCGATGCCCTCGATGACGACCGGTACCAAGAGGCGGATGACTTGCAGGCCACGCAGGCTGTCGCACGGCAAATGGAGAGGAATAAGCACCAGAAGAACAGTGCGGCCGAGAACGGGATTATAGAGGAGATACGGTGTACAAACTTTATGTGCCATGAGCAGCTTACTGTAACGCTGGGTCCTTTGATCAACTTTATTATTGGTCATAATGGAAGTGGAAAGAGTGCTGTTCTCACGGCTCTGACGTTGTGCTTGGGCGGTAAAGCTACAGCGACAAATCGTGGCCAAAACTTAAAGAGCTTCATCAAAGAAGGTCGAGAGTGAGTATATCCAATCTCGCGAGATCGCAATCTCGTCTAATCTATTATTTAGCTTCTGCACCTTGTCAGTGAAGATCAAAAATCAAGGTACATCCGCCTTCAAGCCCGAGTCCTACGGGAAATCCATCGTTGTCGAACGCCATTTCAACAGAGCCGGACACTCTGGCTTCAAACTCAAAGATGTGAATGGAAAGATCGTATCGACTAAGAAGGCGGAACTTGAGGATATTATCGACGCTTTTGCTTTACAAATCGATAACCCTATGAATGTCCTCACCCAAGACATGGCACGACAGTTCTTGAGCGATTCCACCGGCAAAGACAAATTCAAGTTCTTCATGAAGGGTACGCAGCTCGAAACATTGAGCGGGGACTATTTCATGTTGGGGCAAAATATCGATGTGATGGAAAGTAAGCTCAAAACAAGGGAGGAGGATGTAAGGACGTTGAAAAAACTCTATGAAGAAGCCAAGAAAAAAGCTACCAGAGCCTTGTCTATTGAAACAATGAGGCAAAAAGAGACGCAGTACAAGTATATGATGGGATGGGCAATGGTTGGCGAAGAAGAGCAGGTCAGGAGAGAATCTCATGCTGATCGATGTGAACTAACTTTTGGGTACAGAAAGTCGACGAATACGATGCAGAAATAGAACGCGTTGCCAATATCATTCAGGATAAGCATAAAGAGGCGGATGAAGCTTCTACACGGTATGAAAGGGCCCACGAATCTTGGCTTGCAGTGGATGCGCGGGTTCGTGAATGCCAACAGGCTTTGGTTCCCCTACAAGAGCAGAAAGATATGTTAAAAGGGCAGTTTGACGCAAATAAGGACTCTCTTATTCAAAAACAGGTGAGCTAGTCGTCAAGATACTTGTATCGTTGTTAATACCTCGTAGGCTGACGAGCGAGGCATCATGGAACTCATCAGGGCTAAGGAAAAAACAATTAGAAACATCAAAGCAGAGATACAAGAGCATCGCAGACGCCAAGCTGACGCCGATGGAGGACGGCAAGCTCAAAAAGTCCAAGAACTGGAAAACGCGAAACTGGCAGCGCAGATGGCTAAAGATGACTTGAGCCAACACCAAGAGAAGCTGCCAGACCTAGAACGGGAACTGAGACAACGCGAGGAAGAATATCAAAAAAGGAGCGGATACGTACATAATAAGCAGGAGGAGATACGAACAATTCAGACAACCATACGAAGAATTCAGCAGGGTCACGGAAATTGGATGAGCGCATATCATCAAAATCTTCCGAACCTCCTACGGGCGATTGACGGCGAAAAGGGATTCCAAGAGCCACCGGTTGGACCCATGGGACGATATGTGCAGATCCTGAAACCGGAGTGGTCGTCGATTCTGGAGAAGCAGTCTGGCCAGTCTTTGAGTGCGTTCGTGGTAACTAGTAAAGCTGATTCGAATCTTCTCTTAGCACTGATGAGAAGAGTAAACTGGTATGTTCCACTTGCTCTCGCCCATTTTTTTCGTCTAATAATCTGTTTAGTACATCTCCCATCTATATTGGGAACAGTAGACCAATTGATACCACACCCCACGAACCGAATGCGACTGTCGATACATGGTTGAGGGTCCTCAAAGTATGGTTCTGATCCCTTACTGGCGTGTTATGGCTAACAATCTGACCAGTTCACCAATGACCTCGTCCGCAACCAGATGATCATAAATCAAGGTATAGACCAAACGGTTCTGATTCCTGACCGTCAAACAGCCTGGGACTTTATGAATGGGCCTCCCGCTGAGAGAAAAAACGTGCGTCATTGTTTCGCGATGCATGACAAGTATCAAAAGCAGGGCCATGCCATAATGATCAAAGCGGGCACTGGCGCGGTCAATATGGAGCCAATCCAAGCATGGACCAAAGAGTATCGAATGCAAGCTGAAAAAGAATCGCAGCTTAAGTAAGTACCGTAACTCTTTTGCATGCCTCTGCTAACAACGTCTTTAGCGCTGAAAAGGCCAGCCTCGAGCTGCTTCAACAGGAGCTTCGGGACCTTCAGGATATTGCTAAAGACTGCAAAAACAGATGTCACAGGGCAGACCAAGCCATTAAATCACACAGTCAGCAAACCAGACAGCTCAGACTAGAGCAGCAAAGGACTCAAGAAGCGGTGGACCGTCTAGAAGAGGAGCTCAACGATGTTACCCCCGTTGCCGGTGAAATTGAGCGCTTGGAGGAGGATCTGGCAGAGCAAATCAGAAAAAAAGGCCTGGATACCGGACAGTTTGAAGATGTCGTCAACGACCGAGACCGAATCAATGAAGATCAGCGCAAGCTGAAGCGAGAGCTTGAAGAAGTTGAGCGACTGTTTCAAGAGGTGCAAGAGGAGCAAACGAAAGCGGAGATTAAATCCAACAAGCTGAGGGGAAAACGAGAAGACGCATTGCAACAGAAAAATCAGTGTCTTGAAGATGTTTCAGCAGCAGAAATGGAACGGACTGAGCTCGAGCGGATGCGTGAAGAGCAACTCCAGGCGATTGAAGAGCTCAAAGAACAGGCTAGAAGTATTTGCTCTGAACGGATGGAGATTCTGAGAGGCGAGACATTCAAGAGTATTGAAAAAAAACTGCAGCGGCTGATAAAGGATCGGGAGCAGAGTGAAAGAGAGCTTGGTGGATCGCAGGAAGAGCTGCTGGCAAAAGCTAGCGAGGCAAAGATCAGTCTGAACCATGCAAAAGCCGAATTCCGCAGTCTAGACAAGACAGCGCAGCAGCTTAAAATATCTCTGGATGACAGAGGTCGGCGTTGGCAAAAGTTCAGACGACACATTGCTTCGCGAGCTCGCATTACCTTTGGGTATCTGTTGAGCGAGCGCGCCTTCCGTGGACAGCTTGTGATAGATCAGCTTGCGAAAAATCTGGAAATTCATGTTGAGCCTGACATCACTAGAGCCAATGCGGATGGACGACAGGCGAAGACCTTATCTGGCGGAGAGAAGTCATTCTCCACTATTTGCCTTTTGCTTGCTCTTTGGGACGCTATGGGTTCCCCTATTCGCTGTCTGGACGAATTCGATGTCTTCATGGATAACGTCAACCGCGATATTAGTATGAAAATGATGATTGGAGCAGCGAGACGTGCAGTCGGTCGCCAGTACATTCTCATCACGCCCCAGGCTATGGGGAATGTGCCTCTCGAAGAAGATGTTAAGATTATCAAGTAAGTGCTAAATATACTATCGAATTGTTTATTGTGCTAACAGATTTTCCAGGATGAGAGATCCTGAACGTGGTCAAACGACACTTCAGTTCAATAATTAGATTCGTTTGATCTATATCGGTTAGCATCGCAGGTATCTGGCGTTTGAGGAGGATGTTCGTGGATGGTCTGATATTCGTACGCTCACGTCCATTATATATTGGGAAGACATATCTTGCCACATTAGTCATATTCGGGGGCTTGCTGGAGAACATTTATCCCGGTCTATGTCTGTTCTTAATACGTAGGCATATTCACATTGCATTCTTGGTAGCGTGTAGTTAAGACTTGATGCAGCTATTTAGTCCTCCTAATTGCTTTGAGTGAGCCCTACTTCAACAGGGAGAATACCTGTATTTTACACCAACTGTCGCGAAATAATCCTTTGGGCTGTAATCTGCAGAGACGTCTGCTTGTGATCATTTGGACTCGATTTCATTCTAGACAGAAGTTATTTGTTGGACATGCGATACAACATTATCTAGAGATTATAAGAAGGGTGTATCTGTGCGTAAAGCAATTTGGATATTCACATGAGGAGGTACCCCCAAAGCTCCGGCGGTTTTAGTAAGGGAGCTATATTTGTGAGTTTTTGTATCCTGAATGACAACTGCTTCCCTTACTATAGCAGGAGGGTTATAGTTGTGTTGGGGGGTTTAATATCTTGTCAATTCTGTAGTTCGCGAGAAAGTTGATGAGGTATTTTGATAGCGGGTAGGAACGTTTAGAGTGTAAATCGCAATCTCCGCGAGCTTACAACACCCTATATACCTATATATAATAAGCCTCTGGGAAGGTTCAGCGAGCATATAATGCATTAGGCAATCGAAGGAAAATATTACATAACGTGACAAACCAGCTCAATTCTATGTGAATAAGTGGCACTCAGTACACCAGAAATTACTCTAGCGATTACTCTATTATTGTGTGAGAAAGTCACGTGCGATGGTCGCATCCAGTAACGCCCGGCCTGGACACCGCACCCTTGGCTCTCACCAAACATCACTTGCTTCCTCGCGGCACCGAACGCGGGTAACGCATACATCTAACACGCTTTTTTGCTTACTCTCAATCTATTCTCTCTCACTCTCTCCATGAGGGTCCATACTTCCACACCACTGCCGAGGTGTGCGCTTCACTAAGACAGCATGGATTCCTCTTCCCTTGCTGCCGACCACTCAGCAACGACCTCGTCACCTTCACCATTTGAGGATGATATAAATAGCCGGGGGTCGCCTTCGCTAGATGATGTCCAAATAATGTCGCCGGGCGAAGAAGCGGACTTCACACCTGACAACCAAACCGAAATCGCACTCCCGCCCGGTGGAGAGATGGAGCATCATACGCCGCCGTACACGACGTACAATCTACCTAAAGGAAAAGAAAAGGAATGCACATCTACGAAGGGAAGGAACCCTTTGAGACTTTTGGACCTCCCAGTAGATATTCTCAAAGAGATTATCCATCAGGTATCCTCTTGTTCCATGCCCGGACTGAACGATGGTGAAAGCTGACCGCTTCGAATACAGTTACCGCATACTAACGACCTCACCTCACTCGCACTCTGCCACTCCGCTCTCCACCGTCTCACTATTCCATATATATATTCTCGTTTTGATATTGTCTGGCCAGATGAGAGCGCACATACAGAACCCAGAACTGGCGTCGATGCCTTGACTTATGGTCTCGCGACACTGGTCATGGCTGAGGAAAGCTTTCCGCACCAGAATAGAGACAGACAGACCGCAAATCGTTATCCAAGCCGGACTAGCAAGAGCTCACCTACGCCTTACCCTGTACCGAGGAGACGATTTGGCAATTATTATGCACAGCACACAAGGAAGTTCTCGCTAGGAAACGGACCTCCAACATGGGTTCAGGAATACATGATCGCAAAAGAAGGGGGAAAGATGCTTGGGACATTGGTCGCGCTCGCTGTCGCCCGAATGATCAACCTTGAAACTTTCGTTTGGGACATGCCAACGGGTGTTCTGCGTGACGTGTGGCTGGCGCTATCGAGCTTGGCAGATCGAACAGATGGGGAAGACTGTCGCCTTGAACGTATTTGGATCCGGTGGCACGATAACTCCCAGTTAGACTCTCCCGGTCCGGTACCTCCGCCGCCTATGATCCTGAACAATGTACCCGCACCACCGAATACGACCCAGCCAAGTGGTGCCGCCGTAGTACAAGCCCCTGCAGTTATCCCTGCGCCTATAACTTTCCCTTCCACTTTGGCAATCGATCGGGTGGAGCATCCTACTTTTTCCGTTATCCCTCCATTGAAGAGTCTGAGCGTTTTGGATATTGATGAATTGCCCTATCTTGATGAGATGAGCATTTTAATTGCTAGATCGCAAAAGAAGCTTTGCGAGCTTCGGGTCGGCATTGCGCCTCACGCACGGAATAGGTACTGGGTAACAGCATGGGATGGCGATGGGATCCAACAGGTCGATTACAGTACTACGTCGACACTTACCAGCTCAATAGGCGAAAAGAGGCTCGGGGGCGTGCTCGGTGTTTTGGTTGGGAGGGTTTATAATCTGCGACAGAACGAAGATAGCCCCAACCGGACGCCGAATTCGGACAAGGCTGCAGGGCGTTCCGCTACCACGAATACTAGTAATAATGGACAAGCGGGCATTCCGAATGTGTTACACAGCGCACACCATGACCGAGAATCGGAACACAACACTGAAAGCGAGTCCACGATCCAGGAGGGCGTTAGCTTGCTGAGTCACGAGATACCTCATGAATCGGAGCATGCTGGGATTTTAGGGACTCCCATGGCCGGAATACCCACACGGAACGGCATTGTTGTCCCAGTCTCAACTCCAGAGCATGAAACCACTCAAGGATCTTTCAGTAAACAGAAGAACGAGAATGTGGCATCCGAACCAATTCTCAACAATAAGCTGAAATTGGAAACCGTCGAGTTGGAACGCGTCCCGCTTTCAGTCGCTGTGTTTCTGAAGGCATTTGACTGGTCTCTACTCACAAACCTCACGCTCTTGAACTGCAACAACCATGAACATTTGTGGAAATCCCTTCGGCGTACATATACCCCCCGTGTCCCCTGTTATCCTATCGGATCTCCTGCATCAAAGGCTTATAAGGCTTCCTATACGCTCCGGACTGAGTATAGCCTGAATATCAAGAAGATACATACGAACACTGTTTCACCATCACTTATCAGCTTCCTCAAAGAAACACTCGCTCCAAACAGTTTGGAAGTCCTTTTCCTTCAGGAAGGCCAGTCTTATGTCTCGACCGTGACCGTTGAAGCAATTTACCGTGGACCTTTACGGAGGCACCGTGGAAGTCTGAGGAAACTGATGATTGACAGCAGCGAGAAAGGACCGGATGGCCACGCGACGTCTAGCTCGAGGTGGAGAAGGTGGATGCTTAACAGAGAAATCATAACGTTCATAACAAGTGGAAAGATGAATAAGTTGAGAGAGTGGGCCGCTTCTATCGACTATAGGGACTGGGTGAGTTTCCTGTAATGATTGGCTATAACACTGCTGACGTCTGATAAAGCACTATCTCCTCCAGAGGCTTCCACTGATTCCGCATGTGCGGTCGCTTTATATTCCCTTCATCGCTGACCATGCGCACGGCAACAACATCGATCCTCGGGAGCTAGCGCTACAGATTGTCGACATCGTCCATTTACGGCCTGAAGTCGAAGTTTGCTATATAGGCATCATGACGAAATGCTTTGAGATCTTGGAGAATCGGCCATCCAATTATGATTTACGAAACGACGGCATGGGGGCTGACGGCCCTCTCGGGGGTGGTTATGTAGTGCACGACCCGCCCGGCCTAATGTCAGACGAGGAATCTGAGACGACGGAAGACGAGGAAGAGGAGGACCTTGACGATGGGGCTGGCCCCGTTGCTGAGGCCGAGGATACGGAGTCGGAGATATCTGATGAACATGACGACTCTGATGGAGACGACTCTTTTCTGCAGGAAGAACAGAAGGGGCCTAAGTTTCGGGTAGGTTCACTTCTCACCCTCAATCTGCTGCATCTATGTTTTTAATGCTAATCATTTGTCCAGATCCGTGAAATCCTATTTTACGAAAACATTGATATCTTTGCTGCACGACATGGCCGGCTCTAGCGTCGCGGGTCACGCATTGCATTCTAAGGGCGTGGGTAAAACATTTAGGGGTTATGAAATGGGACTGGCGTATCGGGGTCATGAATGGCACAGGGTGTTTGTGATGGAAATCACCATGAGAGCATTCTACTATTAAATCACCACATAACGGCTCTGGTATGTTCTATAGAGCTTTTCTCTTTGTATGCACGGTGAAATACATATAGCTATTAGTAAAGAACGGTGTAAAAAGTAATCCTATTCGTAATCGAAAGTCCGGTTCATAGGATCGACGAGGCTCCTAAAGAGGCCCCCAAACACTACCTAGAGAGCTAGAAGATCATGGATGACGGCCTCATGAGACTTCAGGGGGATATACTTGAGAGTCATAGTACAATCGTAGGATACAAACCCTGGACCGTGAGTCAATTAAGCAAGTTAATTAGGCAATATTTCAGAAAGCTGCTTCTAGAAGTATAAATATATTTAGTTTATATGCGCTAGCCACTTCATGTTTTCTCTATATTAGCTAAGCGAAGTGAAAGATGTTACGCGCTATGACGTACCAAAAACCCATACGCGAAATTTTTGCCTAAAAGATTAAATCCGTCCAACAATTCCCCGCTGTTTTGAGATCGATTTACGATTCTATCGAGTAAGAGGATTCTCCCGCTCCTGGCGTTTCTTCTGTTCCTGCTCCGCGTGTGCTGAATAACTGATGCGTGCACTAGTGCAATAAATTGTACGAGAAGCAAGGGATCACTCTGAATCCTTGTTCTTCATGCTGTTGGGCCGCATGGGCTTTGAGGACGCAGTTCGGTGTGATGCGGACGCTGGATTGAGGGCCTGGGTCAAAGAGTGGAATGCTGTCAAAGAGAATGAGAACCATCCGATCAAAGAGAACCTCATCCGAAAGCTTGTGTGGTATACCTTTACTATCGATAAAAATCTTCTGTCTGGCAGTAGGGCCCCAAATATGGATCGGGGGCGGTGTTTTTTATGTGCCGCAAGGAAGTGCCCCTGGACAAGAAACAGCACAATCAGGTATTGTTGATTCTTCCACGAGTGCGTCCGTCTGGGCCATTGTCACAGCGCTGGATGTAGCGGCACAGAATGTCAGTACATCAGTGGTAGGGTGGGCTTGCGATGAGTGCGGGAGAGCTTAGGAACGCTATCTAAACATTGGCCTTTAGGCATGCACTGTAGCCTGCTTTGGCACGAGTGCTGGAGAGCCTAATGCTCTCTTTATGTTCCTGTGCCTCTGTCATGCTGCTTTCAATGGTCTACCATAGTTGTAGAAAGGTGTGGATGGTCTTGGAAGATGAAAGCATTCTATAATCTAATCCAATCCAGAAAAGACTCAATGTGCCAATTAACTCACTGTTCTTTCTTTCTTTCTTTTTGTCAAAGAGTGACGCATAAGCAGTGGAAAAGAAATAAGATATTATAAGAAGAAATAAGCAAGACGAAGAGAAATGGTCAAGATGACACTAAATAGAAGCTAGTCTCATTACTGTATGAAGATAAGGAATTAAAGCATAGGTAAACAATTCCAAGATCTAATTATAGTCTACATACTTAAAGAGAAAGCTTTTAAGAGAGTATCTGGCAATTATATGTTTAGTCTCCTTTATTCGTGACATGGAGATCTATATAGCAGAAATAACGAAGGTATAATGCCGTTGAATCGATATATGAGGTCTCCATAATGTGCAAATGAATCGTCCAAACTAGGGATTATGGGGTGGTGAATGTCACGTGAACGCGCGCTAAGCTCGGACCAGAATCTTCAAAGCTACCCTTACACCTGTAGCCAAGTCCTACCAATGTAGTAACGCGAGCGCGACGCGACATTAACTGGTGAGCTTCCTGGTGGATTTGTCTGCTCTAAGATTGAGTCCACCCCTTTCACGCCTTCATTTTGGCCTGCCTCCGCTCGAACATGACCTTTCCGCGAACACCACCTCCGAACCTCAACCCCAACCTCCGCTGACCTGGTCTAACACTCCAAACAAACCATGACTACCTCTGCCATGGACCACAGCCACCTCATCTTCTCAGCTCTCTTCCCTGTTCCCTCTCTCTCGCATACTACACCTACGCCAAGCGCAACAGCAGACCTCGGATTCGCGCAGCCCGGCGAGCCCTTCGAGGGTTCGTTTGTCAATAACCCCGCTGGTCAACACCGCACTGCGAGGCGTAATATTGCTTGGAGCACCGCAACAGGGTTTCTGGCGCTGCCGAAAACCACAAGTGATTCTGATGGCGGTTTTCGTGTACACCGGCCGCTGAAAACACAGGAAGTTGAAGAAGCGTTGAGGTATTTGCTTGTTGGGGAGGGGAAAAGTGGGGATGCGGAGGGAGTGAAGCAGGAGGGGTTGTTGGAGTGGTATAGGGATGAGGTGAGGCTTCATTTTGCGGGGGCTGTGAGGCCTGTTGTCACAGAGTTGTGGGAGAAGGTCAGTCGGCTCTGGTATTTGGTGCGGTGATTGTTCAACTACTAACTTCTGGATTAGCCAGTCTCGCTCCAGCATGCTTGGGATGTCCTCGAAGAAACACAGCGGATCCTTCAACAAGATCAGGATCAGTGCCTCCGGCCATTTGTCGAGCATATCGCCCCGATTCTCACTCAGAGCTCGTTCTCCTCCTCGATGACCTTCAACGCGAACGATGACTCACAAAACGGCCCGGAGGCCCTTTACGAACAGATGCAGAGGGATATACATGCTTTATTCGCCTACTCGATACCCGAACGACGTTTCTCGCAGACACTGGGTTATGTCTTATACGACGCGGGTTGCAATCTCTTCCGATTATACATTAGACAAGGCAAGACGAGTGAAACTGGAGCTTCGGAGGATACTCGCGCCATTCGAGTGCGGATGACGAACTTACTTCAGAACTTAGCGAGGGTTGGACTGGGAGGAGATACTGCACAGAAAGCGTGTGCACATGCTATGGACAAGCTGATGGCCTCATTTATTGAAAGCCATTTTCTCAAGGTGGACTGGTACTCGAAACAGTCTATCGTCAGTCAGTTGCAGACATGGGTGGAAAACGGCTTTGCACCATTAGTACACTTGGCAATGGAATGTTTACAATGTGATCTCACCGACCAGGAGACCTCGGAATTACAGCAGTGGCAAGACATGGCGCTTGGAAGGTTGGGACGAGCACGGGTGGACAACCTGTTCGATTTTGTTATCAACTGGGCCAAAAGCTTAGGAGGCATTCTGGATATCAAAGTAAGACAGTCTCGGAAAGTGGATGACGGTTTAAACTTCTTGACTAACATTGGAGGAAAGGAATATCTCAAGCTCCCGGACGCGAAACAATATCTTGTTACACACTTTTCAAAGCAGATCTCACGGCGCCTGCTTCACCCTGGAGCAACTACGACCTATATCTTGAACGTGTATATCTCGGTTATACGCGTCTTCCATGAGCTGGAACCGAAAGGAGTCCTCCTTGAGCGCGTAGCTCGACCAATACGTAGGTATCTAAGAGAGCGATCCGACACCGCCCGGATTATCATCTCGAGCCTTCTGACCGACATAAACGATGCACAAGATACAAAATTCGGACCTGGCAGCGAGCTGTCCCGTGAAATTGCGCGAGAAATGCAAAAACCCATGACGAATCTAAACCAAGACGCAGACGAGGATCTTAATTGGAATGATATGAACTGGCAACCGCTCCCCAGCGATGCATCTCTGGATTACAAGAAGTCTAAAATGGATGATGTGATCTGGTTCCTCTTGACACTTTGGGATCGGGACGATTTCATTACGGAAATGAAGACCATCTTTGGAGAGCATCTACTCAAGTGCCAGGATCCGGAGTATGAAAAGGAGATCCGACTACTTGAATTGATCAAGATCCGTCTGGGTGATGACAAGCTTCAAGCCTGCGAAGTCATGCTTCGCGACATCCTCGATTCAAAACGAATCAACGCAGCCATCCGTACAAACCTCACCACCGTCCCCCCATCAACACCGAACAACCCCCCTCCTCATACCCCACCGAACTTTGGCCCTAAAACTCCTCAGCTGCGTCAAACCCGCTCATCCACAAAACACCGAACACCCGCGCCCACATCTGTACCTGGGGCTGCGAAACCAGAAATTACCCTCAGTGCACAGATACTGTCTTCTAACTTTTGGCCCACGCTCCGAGACGACATATTTAAAATTCCCACTCCCATATCCGAGCTCCAAGCATCCTATGCTAGGCAATTTGAAGCTATACGCGGAATGCGGAAACTCGATTGGATTCCGGCGCTGGGCGACACATCTGTCGTTCTAGAACTCGAAGACCGAACCGTTGAAGTTAATGCGACGACTTTCCAGGCTAGTATCATTTACGCTTTTCAGGCCCAGCCTGGAGAAGAATGGGCAGGGAGCAAAGGAAAGGGCAAGAGTAAAAGCAAGGCGCAAGGCATCACTCGAAACGTCGAGCAGCTTGAAGAAATGCTGCAGATGGATGAGGGACTCGTGAGACAGGGTCTCGCATTCTGGGTCGGCAAATCCGTGCTCCGCGAATCGCACCAAGACACCTTCGCCGTCATCGAGAACCTCTCCACGCTGTCGTCCTCCAATGCTGACGACGCCGCCGCTGCCCAAGAAATGGCCGAAGCACAAGCCCAAGCCGCGGCCAGCACAGTTAAGAGCCAAACAGACTTGCTAAAGGAGAAGAAAGGCTTGTACAGCCAGTTTATTGTGGGTATGCTTACAAACCAGGGGAATATGCCGATTATGAAGATTGGGATGATGTTGAAGATCGCAGTGCCGGGCGGTTTCCCATATGGCGGGGAGGAGTTGAAGGGGTTGTTGGGCTGGATGATCGAGGAAGGAAGACTGGCGGACCTTGGGGGTGGTGTTTATGGAGTGAGAAAGGCATAGTTATGGTGTGTTTTAGACCCTTGATTAACGACTTAACAGGTTCCGTCATAGTGAACTCTTTCTCTTCCTATAAGGTGTATCCACGACAGACAATCAGAATATGGCTCTTAGCGTAGATCACAGGAAAGTCAACTTGCCAGAACCTTGAGCTCGTATCATGTCACAGTTGAGTTAATTGTTGGGCGTATAGCCGTTATATGATATCAGTTGAGATCTTGAGAGGCGCTCAAGAATCTCTGCTCCATTTAGTGGTGATATATTTATAGTAGGTACTGGACTTCGGACAGGGGTATTTACTACTATAAAGATTGTTTCATAAGACATTACTATAAGTTACTATCATAGGTAGTCTCCTATTTAAAGTGGTCTAATGGGAGTAACCTAAGCTGTTAAATTTCGCTTCAACCCCACCTTCTTTAGCCTCTAGACTTATTGATGCTAAAATCTCTCTAGATACTGGACTAACCCCCTCTACTTCTGTGGATCTCTTTCTAAGGATCCTAAGTAGGCCTCGCTAATTTAGTTAATAGGAACTTCAGATATCGATGTTTATCCTTTTTCTTTTAGTTATCTCTCTCTGTTCTATCAATATTCACAGACATCCCGTTACATAGATAGCTCTAGCCATTCCTTTAAACATGCCACTAAATCCTAGTGCTTTTATTCACCATAGAATTCTTGCGTCCCCTTTAGATTTTTAGTCGAATATTTATTTCTGGTATCCAGATATATGTTTGTCCTGTTCTAGTGCCGTGTTCTTAGGTTCCTACCCTTTGAAACTTTCGATGTCGTAAATTTCCTGGACTAAATCACACATCGATAATGTGAGCAACAGCTTCTCTTTAATAAGACTTAAGCATTCTGAAATTTAGTATATGACATATTAAGTGTGGTTACTATGGCGTGTGAGTAAGAAGTACGAAAGCATTAAAAGAAACGCGGATGTGTGTTATGGCATATTTGCTAACACCTCTAGAGCCTAAACTATCACGGAGGATAGACAGTCACCCATCACTTAGAGACATATCAATAGATAAGTAATGCTTTAGAAGACCGCTGGTAGGGATCTATTAACTATGAGGATCTGTGGATGTGAACGTATAAAAATAGAACAAATTATAAGCTTAGACACAGTATTATACGCTCTAGCAACAGCAAAGACCTAGGCATAAGAGGACATGTATGTAAGCAAGATCTCTTAGAAAGACAATGGGGTACGAGAGACTCTATATACTCGAAGTTTTGATGTCTGATCTTAATACAGGTAATCACGGTGCGTAAAATTGAAATAGTAGATAGATACTTCTCCGATGCTTTTCTGATGGTTAGTGGACTAAATCAGCATCGCCATGTATGTATTCATCAAAACAAATTCTCCTGGATTTGGTATATATATAAAAGAATTCCGTTACTCATTTCATGTTCGTAAGTGGTTGATCCTCATCCTCGTCACCTTCCCTCCTCTACGCTGATGCCTCCCCCTTTGAAACATGCCAGGACGTGCTCCCGTTTCTCCCCTTTGCTGAATTTGAAGACTTGTTCAACAAATACTCTCGTTTCCAGCTTAATGACATCTCAGACATAAGCTCTCCCTTCTAGTTTGAGAACTTATCAGGCACATGCTTTCCCGTTGCCTTTTCGAACATTCCGCGGGCACCATCGGTCTGCCAAATCGTTAGCAACTAGTAACTAGTCTGGCACATGGGTTGAAGCTAGAACTTACGATCTTTTCGTTCACGTTGCGGTTCTTCTGCGTATCCTGGCCCATGCTGCCACCGTACTTCTTCTCAGCGGCATCGAGGCCCTTGTCAAGGTAGTCTTCGTTTTGGTTGGAGGTGGAGGTCTGGTTGTTGCCGGTGAGGGAGTTCATTTTGGATATTGGGTTGATAGATTGGTTCTTTGATAAGGTAGTATGAGTTGAGGCAGTGGAGATGGGAGTCGATTGTTTGGTTGGATTGATGAATGAGGGAACAGATGAGCGCTGGATACGCGTTTATATACACAGTATAGTACCAGTAGTTTTGTTCTTGCTTTTTCGGTGAGGACTGCTATGATGCTATACTGCGGTGGAAATCGACTAACTATGACTTCATTGCGTACGTCGTCCTAAGACCCCGTAATCTAAGTTTCCCAGTTTCTATATCAATATCATCAATTCCCTCTTCAATTTCCGATTCGCTTTCCCAACCACCTGATTCTTCCGCTCTCCTTCCATCATAGCTGTTGGTGGGACGCGCAACTTCTGTGAGGTCCTACTCCACTGTTTCCCAAGGGACGTTGGATAGACAAGGGGCATGACGTCAGCGGGGTGCATCGTCAACGGGAAAGACGGAAGCACGACAGCAGAATGACGAACAATGTATCCATAGATCAACGATAAAGCTCGAAAGGGGATGCTTGTATCGACTTGGAGGTGTGGGTAGCCCTATGGGGAAGTGGACGCATGAGGGGTCTGACAGCGTTGATGAAAGCATAGATCCAATAGAGACCTATAGTGCGACATCGGACTATTCCTGTAAGGTTGAGGATAGGAGAAAAAGACAGAATAGAAAAAAAGGTAGATAGGAAAGGCGAGAATCCCGTCTTTATGGTAGTTACTACTAGGTGTTACAGCAATTTGTGAGCGCCTCTCGCCTCTAAACGCTAAACACAGTGAACTGATATTGTATCAGTACACAAGCTGAGTAGATGAAAAAAAGAGCAGAGTATATATATATCCTCGCTTTAGATTACCAAAAGTTGCCTCCACTAAAGATTCGAGCCAAAAAGAATGTTTTAGGTTGCCTGCTACAGATACAGGTAGAGGAAGAGCGCACACGAACTATTCACCATCTGGTAGAGAGTAAACTCAACTGAATTTCTATGAAGATATAAACATTACTCAGATACTGGAGCCTACCTAGTACGTACGGTATAGGACCTAGATAGTATGTCCTTGTACTAACAGGTCTATACTAAAACTTATGATGCGCTGTCTTTCAATGCCTCCCTATATGTCTCACTACGCCTTCCAGCTATGGTGAACGGCTGTCCCACGTGACCCTTCCCAAGGCAGTAGGCAAGCCTACCAATAGCATTGCCTTGTTTGGACCAGAGCTAAGCCCTAAGAGCACTTTTTTTACCCCTACGCACCAACCACTAACTCAATCCGTCCGACAAATGAGACAAATCGCTCGTGCACCTGCAGTCCAGACTGGATTCCCGCCCAGCTTAAGGAATCAAGAAGGTGTTGGAGACATGAGAGGTAAAACTCTTTAATCACGATCGTATTACGGAAATTCAATGATATATGTTGGGGAGCTGTCCTCTCTTTCATCGTAGAGGATTGTTTCTCGCGCATTTCTGTAGTTCGCTTGCACGGGAGAGCACCTTGATGGTTGCATATTCGCTATGCCACCATACCACTGGACGAGCACCTTATTGACCCTCCATCACGAAACGTTTTAAAACGCAAACTCCTCTTCACATTTGTTCACTTCTCACAGCACCATACGCAAGACAATAGCACACTCTTTTCATCCGCAAACCAAATCGATTGCTCGTTTCTACTACCACACTAAGGCCGGTAAGCGCTCTTCGATACTCGACGCTCCAAAACACATCAAGGCCTGAGCTATCTCACACCCCAGCACTACCAAATGCCGGTCCGACCCAAGTGTATTCTATATGTATACCGATCCATCTACCACCCAGGCCGGCTCCCATCCCAAGAGAACAAAAAGGAAGTTGAGAAATGGGTATCATAAAGGTATGTGTTCAAACCTGCCAAAAAGCAAGAGAAGGCGAAGAGAATCGAAATTCCGGCCGTCGAAAAGAAGGATACTGAACACGCGCGCCAGCAAGCAAGCGATGCCAAGTATTAGTTGCCAAAAAACGCCGATGGATGGAAATGATGGCTAGGTATTCGTTGCCAAAACGCCGCTGATGTAATACATGTTGGAAAGGCCAAAGGAAACGCTGAAACGCAGCAAAAAATGACAAAAAGCGAGGCAAGCGAAGAAAGGAGATATGAAGATATGAATACATGGTTAAGGGGCGTGCGCAGTATGCAAACGTCGAAAAGGGTTGAAAGATGTGCAAGGTTAACGTATAGGATGTAGGACCTCCAAATTTAGCGGCTGAAGTCCTTGATAAGGCCGGCAAGGATTCCACAGAACAGGCTGTGGAGCTCCACGAAGAAGTTATCCTTTCCGACAATCTCTGTCAGAGGTTTGGCATCCATCATGTCTCTCGAGACGCGAGGGTAACCATCGGGGTCCACCTTTTTGGCGGTCAAAAAGGAAGAGACGGGAGTAATGTTACGCGAAGCAGGCGCACTGGCTACCGAAGAGAGCGCTCTTTCCTTCTGCGGAGAAGAGAAGTTCGGCACGCTAAGAGGAGGATTGCCCGGGATTGCGGTTGCCGGTCGGGACTCGCGTTCCAGGACCTTGTCAGCGAGCGTTACAATCTCGTTGGCGATCTTCTCAAAGACTGTGGTTATTTTAACCATAGCCCGGTTAGCTCGACGAGCGTCTTTGCCTGCCAGAGCGAGTAATGCATATGTCCTCTTTTGCCCGCGGGCCCGCGGATCTTGAAGACGGAAAATGTAAGCGATGGTATAGCCCGCAACAGGGTCTCCGAACAACATTGGACCAGATGATTTGCCAGTGGGAAGCATTTCGCAAGACAGCGTACGAATCGAAGAGCGCCGTAACAACGAATATTTGTCAGCCGACTGTGCCTGGCCAGAGGAGATATAATTGAGGGTATGATTATGGGTCCCCGGAGGTGCCAAGGTGGGAGAGCAAGGCGGTTGTTCCGAGTCAGACATGTCAGATGATTCCGGTGATCCGGGGAATGCACTACATTGGGGACGAGGACCCCAGACGGCGACTTTCTTAGATGTTCGGAGGACAGGGCAAGAATCTCTTCCTCGGGCATGTTTGGAAGGACTCGACACACAGGGAGTGGGTAACCCGCCGTTAGTTTTCTGAGGGACAACAAACGAACAGTTGTCACAGACAGTATCGATGGCGGAGTCGAACGTGCTGCTAGGCCTCCTCCCGCTCATGTTGCCATCGCAAGAGGAGCCGAAGCTCGGGAAATAAGAGCTTTGTGGACTTGTGGGCGAACGCGGGCTAGTGGGTGGTGTTTCGAAGGGGGATGAGAACTGAGGTAGACGTTCAGCCAGCCTCATGGACTGCTGATCGTATAGCCCGTTATAAGAACAAGAGGACCGAGGAGTTTCTTCATTAGGCGGAGTAACGCATGGATTGCATATGGTACAAGGGCTGTATGAAGCCTCGGTGCAAAAGATAAATGTTGGGCCGTGGCTCTCGCAGAAGTGAGCGAGAGAAATCTGTCCCATCCCATATTAGCCACCACGTTCCGAAAGTCAGAGGGTGACAAGACGGCGGATCCGGGGTACATATACCACCCGGACGGCACCGCGAAGCTGCGTGGTGGGGTGAAAAGGGGATCAAGCAAAGAAGAACTTACAATGAAATCCATTTCCACCTCGATTATGGATTTATGCCCTCATGATGGGCCTCGTGGTTGGGGTGGAGGGTTTGGAAATGGTGGCTCAGCTGATGAAGGGGGAAGGGTCGGCGCGCTCAGAGGGGTGTAGTGTTCCGATCAGACGGCGTCCGGAATGTGACTGCGGGGTGGGTTGGTCTCTATGACTGGTGAATGCGTGGATGACCTCAAGACAGGACTCTTTCCGGTCTCAGGGGAGAAACAAGGTGGTGAGGCGGGTTGATGTTGGAGGTGTGAAGCGTGAGGGTGTGGCACTTGAAGGCGTAGTGGTTGTTGGGTGGGATCCGCAACCGATGGGATAGGTAAGCGTGGTGTAGTGAGGAGCCAACAAAGGAAGCTACCAAAGTACGGTTGTGCCTTCCGAAGTCGTGACAAACGAATAAGGCAGTGGCCAGAGAAATAGTGGTGATAGTAGTTTTATGAATACAAAGTAGGGAAGCAGCGCGGTCTGTAGTAATAAAGGATTACGGCGACGGGAGAGATGATAAATTGCCGGCGGATGCGGTCCTTGGAGCTAGTCGAGGAATGCCGGCCAAGATGCACCGCTGAAGAGAAGCATCGCTGGTCGCGCCGCCGTAGGAGGTTTCGCTGCGAATGGGCAGGGCTGGCGTCTCACCGCTAGCTTTGGCCTTGGGCCGCCTTTGGTAGGCCTGTGCACTTCCAGCTTATCTGATCTCGACCTCATTGGTTCGACGCCCGAATATGAAGGATTGACGGGGAGACGCATCCCGCTGTCACATTTGCATGTTGTCTGTCTGCATTTCACTTTCGTGTGTGACGACGATTATGCTTTGGCTCTTTTCAGTGCGGCATAAGCAGCAGCTCACAGCAGAAAGCAGTAGAATTATCCGCCTCTCTCATCCGCCTCAGAGGGGAGTCTCCCAAGCTGCAACGGCCGTACTCTAGCTTGGACCGGGGGGCTGTAAATGAACTACGTACGACGCTTGCGATGACGCCGCCGCTGCTGCTCATATGAGGCTAGACATCAGAAACCGAAGACACGAAGAAGCGTCGCAGAAGGCGAGCATGAGGCCTCCAGGTGATCCGTTACCACTCTCTAAATTGCGCCGTGGATGGAAGATCAGGGGTGTTTGAGATGGTCATTTCTACCGACGGCTTTGCTAGCACGTCTTCCAGAAGGCGCATCACTTTACCTAGGGCTCCAGGTCAGGGCAATTCATCCGAACTTCTGTCTATGATGTACCACGACCGCCAAACATGTCTGTATAGAGATCGTGTAGGAGGTGTTGTAGACTGTGGTTGCAAAGTTGCGGAGCCTCTTGCTGTTGATCTCAGATCATCTTTTGGTCTGCCGTCTTCCTTCTCAAATCGCGATCTCTCTCAGGGCACTCTTTCCTGAACCAGCCACCCCCCTCAACCACTCAACGTCACTCTCCCCTTAAGCTCAACGGATGTACAGAGACTCGGAACATACATTATATCATCTTCGTCATATCTCCTGCTCCACCCTCGCTGCTCACTGCTCATCAGTCCTTCTCGCATACGTATTCGACTTTTACCAAATGGTCCGGTTCGGTATCAATCTGCTTGTCTGGCCGTTGGCCTTAACTGCTCTCGTGCTGTTGCTCTAGGGAGAAAAGTTCATTTATTTAGCTGCATCTGCTATTCCTTACAGGGCACATTTGTCTCTATATTATCTAACAACTACAACAGTTGCATATCCTCTACAAAGCGATGGCAACGGGTAGCGTCTTCTTTGGCGGCAAACTGTTCGGGGTGCCCCGTCTCACCGAGGTTGCTGAGGCTCAGCCTTCAACAAATACTATAACCTCGCCGTCTTAACCCCCGCTGTGAGGAACGAGACGGTTCTCTGTGAACGGGACCCAACTTGAGATATCCACAAAATGGATCTGCAAGCGTTGGCGTTGGCTCCTCCGAGCTTTCTCCAACTTCTTCAAAGTTCAGGGTCCTCCAGGAGCTCACGTGCGCTCCATTATTATCTACTTCCGCATTTTTTTCTACCAGGACTGCGGCAATAGAGTAAACCAGCTTTCAGCCTTTAATCGTCATTCTTAACTAGAGCTGATCATGCAATATGCTCTCACCGTTCAGCAACGGTAGCGAGTTACAGGGACAAACAAACGCATCTGTACCCAATCTTCCAGAGGCATAATTCCTCTGTTATGATTTACAAGAGTTAAGCGACAAGCAAACTAGGCAGTTCGTCCGCGATCGCCTCCGCCATGCAAGACATGCGCGTTAAGTTCAATTACCAGGGAGTCCAGACGCCACAAGTCTCTCACCTTCAACGGCACTACGTACCTTAGTTCACGAGACTACAAAGAGTCGGGACCACCACTTTATGTACGCTTTTCTTGGTAGTCTCATCCATACTCATGCACAGCAATTCTCTGCATTTCCATTGGCCATCCATCGATATATCCGTTGCGCGCATTCATCAATCCCAATAACCAGGGCTTACCATATTAAATGCCGGCAAATATAGGATTTCAGGATTCATCCGGGACTTCCGCAGCAGTACATGCACATGATGCAAGATTTCTCTACGATACTCAACTCCCGAGTCTTCTCCTTCTCAGGTTTCAAATGGACCTCCGTGGAGGTCTCCAACAATGCAGCCATAACTCGCCGAACATATTCATTTCCGTTGGTTGCACTGTAGAAGATCTCTACAGGCCTATATCCTTGAGTTTGAAATAACTCCTCACCAATAGTGTCGCCGGCTCCTGTACTCAACCATAGGGATGCTGACTTAGAGATTGTCCCAAAGCCATGGGTCATACGATAGTGATCTTGATTCTGTTCGAGATCGTCATTACAGCCCTCAAATGGGACCGGCTGCCACCAATACGAACATACTAAGCACTTGGATTTTATTTCCGCTTTGGCAAACAAAGAACATCAAACGGCTGTATAAGCATTGGTAAGTCTTGGGACATCGAGTCCTGGGCCTATTTACTCGGTACTATATTTCTTTTCAATGTTGTGTTTCGTCAATCTTCCTGCTCTAGCACCATATCATAACTTGGCCGAGTAGGTACTCGGCCTTTCCTACTATCCGCCCCCTTTATTCTTGTCCGTTACGTCTGCGGAGCGCTTCCGTAGCAATCTTCTCTATTAGGCATATTCAAGATACAGGTACGGGTGGCAGGAACAGGCTTATTAAGGTGGTATCTCTATGTGAGACAATGATTACCGACGGTCCAGTCAGCTTGTCTTGTACCAAAGGTCCAGAGATACCTCCGCCTCATGATGATTTTGGTTGCACAGGAAGGAAAGCCCTAGTCCGAACCTCGTGCACAGAAACCAATGTCGTGAACGTTCCGGACACTGGAGTTTTGATTCCAAGGCGTGCCAGGCCCGCGCCCGCGTGCTCGCTAAACACCGCATCTGGGGAGATCCGCACGAGTGGAATCTGAAACCGCCTGGACACTGATGATCTACCAGCCTAAAAATAACCCTACGTACCACCAGCTTCCTTATGGCTTCAACTTCCACCGTCAGATGTACGCTGTGTCACAGATATTGTGGTCCTACATACCGCTATGAAGTATGACACATTCATGCTTCGCGCAGTCTGACCACCTTCAAGCCATTTTATTTTTCCTCCCCTGTTCGTCTTTCCTCGCATTATCAGCATCACTCGGGCTTCTGCTTTACTTGAGAACCTGGTGATTTCACCCGTTGGCGAGCTAGCTGTTCTGTCGTGTTTCGTTACGCAGCCCGTGTATGAATTTCTGGAGAGACGAGAAGCGGCGACATCGTGGCCTGCATATCGATACGCGAAACGATCATGTTTCTGCCAACTGTCAGAAGCACTGAGACGTGTCACAGTCACACAACCGCAAGATTCTATATTTTTCGCCTTTTTAAACCAATTTCGTCCGACGTGCAGTATATAATATAATCCTAATCATCCATCAACGGCTTCTTTTCACCCTACTTCCGATTACAGGGCTGGAAGGATATGCGGGATAGTACTGCCTCTCATGGCAATAACAAACGAGCGTAGATATCGCCAATTCATTCAACAGCTCGCGGATGTGAACTTGCATTACCGTATGGCTTCCAAACATGAACCTTTTCAGCAGGATTCAGCCCGTTTGAGATAAGTCGGAGTGATACAAGAATACGCATGTGCACAGGTCGCACTTCAATTGCTCAGCTCACCCACAGTGTCTCTCACATATCCACAAGATTTCTTGCTAACACACGGCCTCATCTGAGTCATGGGCACGAACAGTTACACCAATATTGGGAACGGAACTGCGCCAACTGCATCCGAACCAGAGCCTAGATTCCCCTGCAGCTCTAACCACCATCGTGTTCCCGTCTCATCGTTTTTAAATTTTGTGATCATAGTTTATACATCTGACCATTTCTACCACATACGACCACAGGTAGGAGAAAATAGGGCTTCCCGTCCGATCAGCCGTACTCAAGCTCCTAACCGGTCAGTTAGTATTGCGGTGGGTGACCACGTGAGAATCCTGACTGTTGTATGTTTTTTGTTACTTATTTCGTCCTTGATAAGTTGGGGAAGAGTGTAGAGGAAGAGGGGACCGTGGATGCTTCGGTTGTGCTTTGGTGATTGTGACGCTGTTATATACTAGATTGTTTTTTGATCGTCATGAACAAGCAGATTCGAAAAGTGATCAGAAAATACTAAGTTTTCAAAATCACTGTTAAATTTACACATATATAAAAGTTACAAAATACAATGTCCACTACATACGACCATAGGTAGGAGAATATAGGGCTTCCCGTCCGATCAGCCGTACTCAAGCTCCTAACCGGTCAGTTAGTATTGCGGTGGGTGACCACGTGAGAATCCTGACTGTTGTATGTTTTTTGTTGTATTTTTGTATGATATAAGCTGTGGAAGAGGAGAAAGAAAGAGGGTAGAGGAAGAGGGGAGCGTACTGCTTAGTTGTATTTTGGCAATTGTGACGTTGTTTGGTATACTGGATTTCTTTTGTGTACTCACGGGTAACCAGATTTGGAAAGTGACAAGAAATGCTTTAGTTTCTTGATCTTTGCAAAATATTGATATAGATCAAAGATATTTCCGAAAATATTTATCACATACGACCATAGGTAGGAGAAAATAGGGCTTCCCGTCCGATCAGCCGTACTCAAGCTCCTAACCGGCCAGTTAGTATTGCGGTGGGTGACCA
>ML994251.1:0-25561 GCA_010093945.1 Delitschia confertaspora ATCC 74209 | reverse complement strand
CGACTATCAGTTCACGCTCTCATGTACATAGTTCTTTAGTAATTCAACTCCGTTCAAACCTAGCTTCTAGTGGTCAACCGCCAGATCCTTACAGAGTGCTTCTTTTGTTGCTATCTGAAGATTAGTAGCCGCGATATGAGAGTCTGGGTCCATCCACCTTGACGGCTGGGTGTAGTCTATAATAGACCTCCAATCTGCTTTCTTAAGAGCGAATCTCTTACTTCTCAAAAGGCGCGTGGTTATAACATTAACCCACTAAAACTGGAAATTCTAGCTGGACCAAACCAGAGGCACTCCATTGCGAGAGAATGAACGGACCAATAGTAAGCCGAAGCTATTATCGAGAAGTTTCCCCGAGCATCTGAGATACCCAACAAGAGCAGGAGCGACAAACAATCGTTATCATCAGGAAGTACCTGAACTAAAAATTGGGTATGAAGTCTAGCTACGGTTCGGACACAGTTTCTCTAGTGTGCGGGAATCCCACATGCTCGACTGGAGATGCGTGACGTATAGTGTGATTGAGATAATCGATTCGCATACGGTAATACTGAACATTTCGCCTAGTCTACACGTAAATTTTCATGTAGATAGACTTCCTTTGGCGAATAGTAATACTTTACCAAGTCAGACCCATGACAACGAATAACCGGATGTCTTGCAAGTAGACGGCTAGAAGGAGTACGTTATGAAACAAATCATGACTGAGCCACATCAACGAGTCAGGAAGTGCTTCAAGTGGTGATACGAGGTGAAGTGGAAGAGCTATGTACTGACAACGATAGAACCATATGAGAACCTGTCTGAAGTGGCAGCAGTCGAACGGGAAGCTCATACCCAGCCGTACCGTGATAATGATGGTGCACTCTTACCAGGTTTCCGAATAGGCTCAGAAAATAAATATCCTGGATCTAAGGAGGAAGGAAGTAAGCATGTCGGAGGTAGAGCTGGAGAGATACAGCCAAAGAGTTTCAGAGAGGGTAATGTGATATGCTGATGCCCAGTTCTCTAGTCTTAAATGAAACCTTCGGTGATGACATGATATTGACACGACTTGCGACTCTAGAGATTTAGCGCGCATACAGAAAAACAAAGAGGAAAAAGTAGATTAGGTCTGGATTTAGCGAAGGAAGAGTTAAAACAGAATATTGAAGATATTTCTGTAAGCTGAGTCCAAGAGAATATCAAACAAAACAGGTAAGTTATCACTCTGGGTACAATAAAAGAACTCGATTTGGGGAATATAGTTTAACTAAGTATGCCCAAGTGGGATGATACAATATAGACAGAAAAGGAAGTGAAGGGAAGGATTATGTATGTCAGTAAAGCTATTACAAGAACATAAAGCATAGGACAAAATGAGTGTAAGATCACGAAAAGATCCAAACCAGTTCTTCAATGCCATTTGCCAAGAATATGTGCTGATACAAGGGTATGTTAATGCAGAGTGACAAAATAAATAAGGAATAAGAATCCAAAAGCAACCCTTGGGCATCATTATGCCAGAGGGTAAAGGGTATCTCTCAGAAGCACCATCCAACACCATATCAGACAACCGCTAATGCATATGCCATAACAGCCGTGAATCGTAACTCCTAACGCTCAAGGTCAATATGCAAATAATAACAAAGGAGACTCGTAAAAGTGACAGTGGTGGACAAACCGTGAGGCAAAAAAGCCTAATCGTCGTCCTCGACCGAGGCGAAGAAACCCAGAGCCAGACCGAACTCGTCCAAGGCGCCGCCAAGAGTGCCCCAGACCCTGGATACGAATGACGGTAGCTTTTGCTCCTGCCCATCCTCCTCGTTTTCTCCAGTAACAATTTCCTGCTCGCCGATTTGAAACTCAGGATATGAATCCCGGGCCTCCGTATCCTCAACCACACGCGCGGCAATTCGCCTCTCGGTGTTGCGCCAATTGAGCTCGAACTGGCCCACAGCGTCGTGAAAGGCCTGAGCAGCCTGCTTGGATTGGGGACGTGCGAGGGACTTGATGGTCTCGATCTCGAGCTTCAGGTAGACCAGTTCCGAGTAGTCCAGATGCACGGCCAGCGACTTCTTCTTGTTGTCCTTGCGCAATTGGCGAATGAGGTCCTCGTGCATTTTGATGCGGTCCAGAGCCAATTGATTGAGGTCCTTGACTTCGTAGAAGCGCTTGCGGAGCTCCTGGGCCAAGTGTAGGACTTCGGTGGTGTAGTCATCAAGAAGGGGACCTGGAACGCAGTTGTGTTCGTGCGAATAGGACTTGGACAAGGACTTCGAAGAGGACCGGGAAGCGGAAGACGAGGTGTTGCGGCCGTCATCCGAGGACATGAATATGCCGGAATCAAGCAGCTCCTCCACGGGTTGGCGCGTCTGTGATTCGGGTTCGATGAGTGTGGTACTGATGGCTTCGAATGCGGCTAACAGGGATTGAATTTGCTTCTCGTTGGGCTCATTCTGAGAGATCCATCGTTCTATCTGGTAGATACGGGACAGAAGTTCGAGCTGCGACGAAGAGAACAGGGTAGGTTCGATCATCCAAGGCATCGGGCCAAATCGAGGCAGGGCGACGTCCTTCGGTGCTTGGGATGGCGTGTCTGTCATTCTTTGGGATGGGGTATCGTTGTCGGGCAAAAAGAGGTATGCCACCGCTTCCTCAGGTTTGTCCAAACGGGAGAGGTCTTGCTCGGGTGAATGGGCAAAGTCAGTGTAGTAGTCGGAAAACGGGGAGGATCGAGGAAGTTTGTCCATATTTATATCTTCGAGTCCGGAGAGGCTGCTGCGACCGGTCGGAGTGTATGGACGAGCCATCGCGGATGGTGTTCGAGGTTGTTTATCCAATGGGGTTTCGGAAAAGCTGCTGGAGGAGTTTCCGCGAAGAAGAGGGTACATGCTTTTCCCAAACGTATGAATACCAAGACTGAAGTCGCAAACCAAGAGCGCGATACTACTGGTGTAAGTAAGAAGGGTATAAGGCAGGGAGCTACGGGTAACTAACGTTGGCGGCGGGAGTTCCGTAGATAAGCTGCGGTTCAAATGCTCATGGCACAGCTAGCCGCGATATGTACAGATTGGTGTGAAGGGCTCTCTGCACGCAAGAGAAGCGCTTGCAGTGTGCTTTGTGATTGACCCAAATGGATGGAGACGCGTCAAGCAGTATTAACACTGAACCCTGAGACGTTCGGAAGACGCGTTGGCGGTTGGGTTCTGCGTTGTATTTTGAGATGGAGTGGAGAGAAACTGGAGAAAGCTTGGAAGACGGGTCGACGTTAGCGGAGGGTCTAGTAGAGCTCGTGCCCCGCCATTCGCTGATATTCCGAGGCTGCCCCGCCGTTAAGTGAACAGATCCCACTATGCTTTTTCGGGCCACAGATCGGAGGACCCGAGGCCGATATGCGCCGACTGGGGGTCAATTATTTCTGGTAAGCAGAAGGCCAGTGTACCTGTTCATCCTAAATACTCATACTCAGTGCTCTCTCTGAACCTCCCATTCCTCGTCTCGCATTGCTTCAGACGCTGCTCGCTCTGTTCTCCAAACCCATATCGTACTAGGCCTCCAATACACGCCATGGCGCCACAAGTGAGTCACTCGCACATTCAAACCATGGAGGGGTATCGAAACTGACCGTATAATATAGTTAGGCGTACAGCCATCGCTCGACGTGATAAGAGAAGTCCTCGCTGCTGCTATCAAGTCACCGAACCCTCCAAACCTCGTTCCGGTCTTCACTTCCATAACCGCCGAATTTTTGACACCGTCCTCAATATACCTCAAAATTGCTGCAAAGTCAGTGAGTCACCGGGCGCAATGGAAAGGGTGAGATTGATGAGAGTTTAGGTCGAAATCGAAACTTTCGTTTCTGTTCGAGAGTGCAGCGACTACAGAGACTATTGGCAGATATAGTTTTGTCGGCGCAGGTTCGTGGACTCGGTGTTGTCAGGATGGCTGCCATGATCTCATTGTCCTTTAGACCCACGCAAAGTCCTCCAAACCGGTCCCGGCTATGGCGAAGAACAAGATCCCCTTCCGATCCTCGAAAAGGAACTGGCACAATGCCGAGTCGCTACTATCCCATCGATACAACTCCCTCCGCTGACTGGAGGAGCTGTGGGCTATGTCGGATATGACTGTGTCAAGTACTTCGAGCCGAAAACAAGAAGAGATGATATGAAGGATGTACTCAAAGTACCAGAAAGCATGTTCATGCTCTTCGATACTGTTGTCGCCATCGATCACTTTGCCCAAATCGTCAAAATTATAACCTACGTCAAAGTCCCGGAGAATCTGGATGGCCTGGAGAAAGCCTACGAGGAGGCTAAAGCGACACTGCGAAGGATGATATCTATATTGAAGGATAAGGAAATTCCTATGCCAGAGCAAGGGCCGATCAAGATGGGACAGGAATACGTCTCGAATATCGGGAAAGAGGGATACGAGAACCATGTCCACCGACTGAAGAAGCATATTGAGAAAGGGGATATAATCCAGGCCGTGCCATCTCAACGATTTGCAAGGCCGACGTCGTTGCATCCTTTCAACATCTACCGCCATCTACGAAACGTCAATCCTTCGCCCTACCTCTTCTTCTTGGATTGCGATCAATTCCAGATTGTGGGCGCTAGCCCTGAGCTTCTAGTCAAGGAAGAGCTTGGTCGAATCATTACCCATCCAATTGCAGGGACGGTGAAGAGAGGGAAAACAAAGCAGGAAGATGATGCGCTTGCGGCTGAGCTGTTGAACTCGATCAAAGACAGAGCGGAGCATGTAAGGGACCAGCACATGTAGTGAAGCACCGGAGACTGACTTGACATACAGGTGATGTTGGTCGACCTTGCGAGAAACGACGTGAACCGGGTGTGCGATCCACTTTCCACACGTGTCGACCGGTTGATGGTTGTGCAAAAGGTACGATTTTGTCACCCATCCAATGGACAATCTGATCATTTGCTCATTGATGTAGTTTTCCCATGTTCAACATTTGGTTTCCGAGGTGTCGGGTGTTCTGCGTCCGGGAAAAACGCGATTCGACGCGTTCCGTTCCATCTTTCCCGCAGGCACCGTGAGCGGCGCCCCCAAGGTACGGGCCATGGAGCTCATTGCCGAGCTGGAACGGGAAAAGCGAGGCGTGTATGCCGGCGCCGTAGGTTACTTTGGCTACGGTAGTGTAGACGGCGAACGGGAAATCGAGGGAGCTATGGATGTGAGTAAAGGTAGTACGCGATGTTGATGTAAGCACATGCTGATTCTTTTGTTCCAGACCTGCATCGCTCTGCGCACTATGCTGGTAAAGGATGGAGTCGCTTATCTGCAAGCCGGGGGTGGGATCGTCTTCGATTCGGATCCTTACGACGAGTGGCTCGAGACAATCAATAAACTAGGTGAGTTATTTCGACTATGTCACACAATCAATTTGTTCTAACCGCAATTTCATTCAATAGGAGCAAACATGCAGTGCATCTCATCGGCGGAGGAATTACACCTAGGGGAGCAAGAAGACTACGAAACAGAAGAGGACAATGGTGATGTCAGGGCAGTAGCTCCAGCCACGCACATCTCGCTGGCTGCTGGCTAGGCATTCTTTTTCACGCCACAACATACGGCTAGACAGGGGTAGAGTCGGGCGTGGTTGGCGTTTTGGAGATCCGGACTGGGATCGTGCAAGAACTGGGAGGATGCTTGAGCTTGTTTTGACCAGCCATGCTCACGTCACCATGTGCTGTTTACTCTGCGCCCGAGTAGGTGAGGATGTGCAGAGCTAGGAGGTCCAGCTCAACAAACTCGTGCCTGGATGTTCGGTCATTCTGCGATTTGGAGAACTGTTGTCGCTCAAAAGTATGGGGTAGCATCTGGATAGCTGCGTGAGGTATATAGAACGTGATTTTATTAGGGGTACGGAGTATGTAATTGCACTACGCGAGGACAACTTTATCCAAATTCAAGTGTTTGACCATGGCGCAGCGCATGGCCTGTGAAGCTTGTGATAGGAACATGAGGTGCAACCAGAGGCTGGGTGGTTGGCGCGCTAAAATAAAACCCACGACCTCTCGCCGTCGCCGGTGTGATGGTGCTCCGGCGCCCAGAGCCACTTATAGCCATTGGCGAATCAGAGGACAGACGGTGAATCTGAGACTAGACTTTCAGAGGTGAAGGGACAAGGATGGAGCTTTGTTGTGCCTGATTGTCGGCCGCAAACCTTCGCAAAAAGCAGGCTGGTTGCGGAAAGCGGGATGGCTGTTTCCTAGCAACAGCATATAGGAAGACAGCAGTTACGTCCAAGTCTTTGCTGGCTGGGGGCAGGTGAGAGAGGTTGATGATGCATGATGTTTATGATGTATTGAGTGGGTACCAGCGGGAAGCTTTGTCCCCCCCGATGATGTCGATGGTCAATTTCCCTTGGCCCTTTCCCGTTTGGGGCGGCCATAGCTTTCTCCCGTGCCTTCCTCTATCGTCACGCCAAAACTTGGAAATTGCCATTTATTCACCGCGACCGGCCTGTTGTCCTGCTCTGTCCTGCTCTGTCCTGCCAGTCTTGTCAATCCTGTCCTGCCCAGCCTTCGTTGCCAGCTTCCCACTAGCTTCCCGACCACCCACCGCCGCGCCTACATAAACACAAATCCCACCCCGACTCCTCTCCTCCATCACCACAACATCACCAACATCGTCAACCTCACTCGACCCTGCCCCTCAAGGCTACCTCGCCGAATCTTCATTATCCTACTCCACCAGCACCCTACAATTATCCTACTCAGCTTCTTAGCCTATTCATCATCCACTTGTCCAACCTCCAACTTCAACTGCACCCATGAAGTACTCAATGGTCTTCGCTGTCGGCGCCGCCGCCTTGGCTATGGCCCAAGACCTCGGACAGCTGCCTGCTTGCGGTGTAAGTATACCCTCCATTCGTCATCTGAGTTGGCCGAGAAGCTTCGCATCTTCGTTTGCTGCTTTAGGCCATCAGCGCTGGGCTTGAGATCATTCCTGACTGTTTTTGCAGCAAACTTGTGTCAGCAACATGGTCAACATTGCTAGCTCCACGTTCGGTTGCCAGGCTGGTGACATTCACTGCTACTGCTCCAACCAGGACTTCGGCTATGGCGTTCGTGACTGCTCTATGCAGGCCTGCCCCAACCAGGACGATGCCAACCGTGTGATCGCGTACGGCACCCAATGGTGCGCCAGTAAGTGAACACTTTCCGCTGACGCTGCTGGCTGTTTACTAACAGGACCCAGATGCCCTCTCTTCTGCAGCTTCCAGCGCCACTGCTTCCGGTTCTGCCTTGAGTGTCTTGTCCTCCGCTCTCTCCACCGCTACCGATGCCGGTGCCTCGAGCACAGTCACGACCGAGCCTCTTGTTGCTACGACCACATCTGATGGAAGCACCATCACGACCACTACCGGTTCCACCACTCTCTACACCTCTGCCTCTGATGCTGCTTCCAGCGCCTCTTCGGTTGCCTCGTCTGTCTCCTCGGATGCCTCTTCGGCCATCTCTTCGGCCACCGAGTCTGCCAGCTCCGTTGCTTCTTCCCTGTCCAGCGTCTTGAGCTCCATCTCCTCGTCTGCAAGCAGCCGGGCCAGCTCTGTTGCCTCCAGCGCAAGCAGCGCCGTCTCCAGCGCCACCTCCAATGGAGTTGCTCCCATGAGAACTGGAGCTCCAATCCTCGCTGGCGCAGGAGTGGCTGCCATGCTGCTCTTCTAAGTTCCTCACCACGACGATCTTCAAAAGTCTTGGGCTCGATGGTAATGAACATAATGGATGAATGGATTTCAGCGTGGATGTGAGACTGACAGAGGCAGACTTTTGATGTTTCTTTCTTGGTTGGCATAGCCTAGATGGACAGGCCGTGGGTTGTATACACAATCACTTCGTGCATACAATACCCTTTTTCTTCATGTTAATTCTCTTTCCTTTGATGCGGTTATGGCTATGGGTGGTCATGCCGACATATTGTACTGTAATACATGCGCTGCGGCGCCTAGATACCCTCTCTGCGGACGGGACGCGACGAGTAACGACACGTAGTGATGGGAACATGAAATGAGAATGCTGTGGTAACACATATTTCGTCTTTTGCTACTGTGCTACATTGGTGTTTCGTCTTGTTGATTTTCGCGTTGCATTTTCTGCTCCACACTATCCAAAGCGCTCAATTCTCCGCATTGCACGACATTGGTTGCATCGCGAGTGGTTCATGGTTGTAAGTGGACTGTGCTCGCTGACCGCTGGTTGCCGACTAGCCTGACTTTGATAGACGACGCTGACGGCTTCTACGTATACTGTATGGAATCGATAGGGCTGAAGGATGATGAAAGAGATGAGGTCAAGTTAAGGGTATGATGAAAGAGGTGAGGTCAAGTTTACGTTCGGCCCCCAGTTTAAGGATCCACAAAGCATTGATGCGAGATGTGGGTTCCGGTGACGAACACGAGCCGTGCGAGAGTGCTTGTCAGGGGTGACATCGGGTCGTATCCCTGTCCGTACGAAGGTGTGTGTAAGCGAGGAGAGTTCAACGTCAGACAATGGATCTAACTCGCAAGTGTTTGGTTGGAAAAGGTTTAAAAATTGCTGTTCACACACTTGCCATCCTCTGTGTTGTAATAGTCTAAGGCCAGTATCAGAGCCTCGTCACGCCGGACAACAGTAAGCAGAACCGGCTCCTTTTGACGCCTTCAGCGCCTTCGTAGATGAGAAGGGTAGGAGTGAAGAGCTTGCAGTTGAGCTTACTGCGTGGATGGTGTTGCGCCTAGAGATATGTGCCTGAGTAGGCTAACAGCTAACCACCATAGGATCCCCCGATCGCCTTTAAGTTAGTGGTCCGGCGACAGCTCTGTCTCTGGTCCTGGATACGTTGGGGAGAGTAAAAGAGAAATCTATAGCCTATGGGCTCAATCTTGAGGAGAGAGGGTTGTCAAACTAGAAGCGTGACAAGGTAAGCGTGCGGACGGATACTGTCTGCCATTTATGAAGACGAAAGAATTTGCAGAGTAGAGCTTAGGACCCAGCAGAGCACAGTTCTCGGATATTATGCAGAGACAATTTGACTACCGACTCCTCTAATAGGTCACAGCATTAGGATCAGTCAGGGTCTCTTCGATGCCTATTCTCTGAAACTCCGGACTGCTCATTCCCACGAGCTGATAAGGGGGGTTCTTCAACGCACTTGTATTCGTAGGCTAAGGAGTTCCGAGTATCACAAATAGGCACCTTCTTTGACGTTTTCGGAGTAGCAGGCCTACTCACATCACAGTTTAACCACATTCTTTGTTTTCCTTCACTCCAACATCGTATCCCACTACCCTTCCTTCTCCAAACTAACATTGTTCTTTTCAAGTCTTGATTGTGTTCTTAGTCTCCTGTGTTTAGGTAAGACCAAAATCGTGGCGCCCGTAGTAGCGCCCGTAGTAGGCTTATTTCTGCGCTCTTCATCCTTTCTAGATTTACTGCCGATGGCACCGATACGGGATTTGGGCTTGGACGCGTAGTATGGGTAAGTTATGGTAAGGTAATCAGTTTCCCGTATCTTTCAGTTGTCCTTGGACTTGTGGCCTAATATTGCTGCTGTTTGAAAAGCCAGCAGACACTCAGGAATCAGTTCACAACTGGGTATCACTATAAATTTTATTTTACTGTCACGTTCTCGTATTAGGTACGCTCAAGTGGCGTTAGTGCGCAAGGGTGGATGCGGAAGGCGCTCCTGGTATTTCGAGAAAGTGGATGTCGCCAAGAAAGAGTCGTCACAGCTTCATTTCTTGTCTACTCTCTATCTATTTAGCTCCAGCCCTTCTCCTCGTCCATATTTTCTTCCTTTTCCTCCACCATCTTTACTTCCTCGTCTGGAATGTGGTCAACAATATCAGATGGGTAGGTAGGAAGCACTCCTCCCGAGAGGATGTTGTCTTTCACACTCATCCTCGGCTGATACCATCCGTTCACAAATTATCATTAATTCATATTTCCATATCCATTGACAACTTGAGCTCTCGTTACATACATCTCATATTTTATGTCTTTGCCACTCCTTATTGTTGCTCCATTCGATGCTACAGTTCAGGGAAAGGGGCTTGAAGAGTCCAATGGTACAGACACTGGCTCCTGGACCGCAGAATCAACACTGTATCCTCAGTCTGATGCTTCCCAAGACGAAACCGAAGATGCAAATGATGACAGTTTCGCTGAGGGTACTCCTACAGAGATAGAACAATCCACACTCTGGCGGAACCGAAAACCGCCGAGGAAACGGTCCAATTCTCCAGTAGCTCATGCTCCCATCGCCACCAATTCGTTAAGGGCGCCGTACACCCGTTTACAGTCGGGCGACATCATATTAAGCACGCCCAGCCCCGAAGAATTCATCCTCAGCTCGGAGAGACAAAAGAACGACAGCGCCTTTCAGACCCAACCCCCTACCCAAGCTGTGGAGTAGGGCCCTCAGCCCGATGCTACTTCGGGACAGTCGCAGCCTTGGGGCCCAGCTGGATCCTCCCCTCATACTACAAGTGACCTGAGCACTAGTCCTATTACCGCTTGTGGAACACCGTCGGAGGAGAATACCAGAAGGACCTTGACCAATGAGAAAACTGAGGAAGATGCAGAGGAATGAGTTCAGGACGGAGATGAGACTAACGTTCCTAAGCCCGAGCAGCCTGTATCATCATTTCCACAGACTAACAGGGAGCGCCTTCAGCGTGAACATTACAACCGGCGCCAATGTGAACTTATGGAACGTCGCCAGCGCGAAGGCCAGTCTGTCGGAGAATTGGATCTTTTCCCAGGCAGGGGGAAGAAGCCCTCATTCCACTTCACTTCCTTCCCAGCGCTGTGTCTTCCGAGTTACCTTTAGCGCCCGCAGTTCCTCTTTGCGCGAGCCCTCTTCACAGGCTTCTGACTCTCTCTCCTAACCCGCCAGCCTCATCAGGAGCAAGTAAATCGGCTACCTCGCCTATTGTTAATGTCTCTTCATCCGAATTTACCTCTTCTTACGACTTTACGCTTTATTGGTGCCTCAGCTGCCTGCCGAAGTCTGGCTATTTCCTTACGCATTCACACTATATCATGTATTACGTTTGCAGAGCCCTTCTCAAGTCAGTTTAGTGATTGAATAATAGACGCAGGCGTGAATTACTTATCACTTTAAATCCAACTACGAATAAGCATTAATTGAGTTTTCATTTCTCTTGCAGTGCTGGATATATTAGATTCATATGGGGTATCCTCTAGTGCATGTGGTGTTGGGGTACGGAGCTTCAAGTCGAGCTTCGATAACGCGGCTTCTGGACTGCGCGGGACTAGCCCAGCGCCTCTAAAGCTCGCGTAGATATTATCCTTCGTAAACGCTTCATTAAAGGCTGCTTTGAAGGCTGGAAGGACGTTTTTCGGCAATATGGCTGATATGGTTTCGTGCCAAGCTCAGCAGCGTTGATGCCTTGGATTATTGTAACCCATTCACGTTTAACTGGCTAGACTCTCTTCTATTTCCGATACCTTTCTGAGCCGGTAATAACCAATTGAGGCGAGATGACGCCTATCATGAAGCCAGTCTCGTTAAAGTTGTATGCACCTTCATTCTGGATACCATACTTCTTAAAGGGTGAATAAGTGTAAACCATGGGTAGATAACCGGGGGATCTTCATTTGGGGCTCGCTGTTGATAATAGGAAACGGCTATATTGGACTTTAAGCTCAGGTATACGCTTATAAAGTTGTCCGCCCAGTTTGGCCTACTGGCTTTTCACCGTGTTTGACCAGTAGATTACTAATCATATCTCCCACTATAACTCTTGTAGACGCAAGAGTCTTGAAGCTAGGTATAATATATATCTAACAATTTTCTCCTCTTCATACTTAGTGAGCTTCTTCAAACATGACGGGCAATCTCGTTTTCACGTAGTTCCGGCGCGTCGGTCTTGGAGAAAAGTTTGAGGAACTTTATTGATCGTTGCAGCGCATCGAATAGATTTTAATAGATTTTTTATTTCATTTATTCTTATCTAACTAGTTATAACTAGTGTGACGGCTATCGTCTTTGACATGTTGTTAGACTGGAAAGGTCACATGAGTCTTGGTACCCTGTTTTATGTATTTAATACCCCTCATAGCGACAAGAGGATACCCCAATGCACGACTATACACACAATATATACATGTCCAATCCATATCACCTCTCCCTCACTTCAGCCTTACGTATGTTGATTACGCGGATTATCCAATCACGTGTATTACTGTATGTGATCCCACGTATGCCAGTAGCGTGGCACATTCCCCGCCTACACATGACTCCTTTCGCAGTGCACTAGCCGTGACACCTGGCTTGCTTGCTTAAAGAGAATATTCACCATTCTTCTTATTAATCCGAACTTCTCCAACTTTGATATTTGTAATGATGACAGTAGAACACAACTTTTACTTTCCTTGGCCTTTCAGCAAAGGTTCTCCCTCCATTCCCTCATTTGGTACTTAAGATCTTTGTATGAGCTCGACCGAAGGAGAACCACTTTGAACTTCAACTGGTCGACGTCGCAGGGTGAATGTCCACGTACCCGCGCGGCACTATGTGGGATACTATTTCGGGCGCGCAAGCCACAAATTCTATTGTGTAGAAGCCAGGTGAAACCATGGAAGTCTCTGTGGTTTTGATCCAGGATTCCCGGGACGATTCTATTATGGTGTTTCTGGTTTCACTGAACACCTCAGAATGGGTCTGGCTTATCTTCTCCAGACATCTCGAATGAGTTGACTTCTGGGGCTGCGAGAACCTCTTAAGCGTATTGTAACGGATCTGAACGAATTGAGGAATCTGTAAGTTTATTGTTTTCTTCACCATCTTTAGATGCTCAAGGATCGACTCGTTTAAGATACCGGAGAAAGAGCTGAGTACTCTAAACAGGAGGGACTGTTACGATCTTCACAGAGGCTTTATATACGTTAAAACTGATTCATCAAATGAATGACTCTAACATTGTTAAAACAGAACTCAACGGTCAGATAGCATAAGTATTGGCTCGAAGAGTTATGGCTTGTAAACAATGTTGACTTTTGAGCTGCAATGTCACGCGGGAGCCGCGTACCAATAGCATTAGCCTCAGCCTTACCTGCGCCACGACTTAGTCATATATAAACTCCTCTCAGTACAGAGATAACTCGGTAGAATTCAATCTTGTATTCACCTCACAAGTTCAAAGTGCAGTTATCACACGGCTATATCTTTCCCCCTTACCATGCAAGCTAGGGGAATGCTATTGCCTCCTGACCATTGCTTTCTTGAGATAGGTCTCAAAAGACATTCTAATAAATAAGTAGATGTGGGACCAGATGGCAAACACTCCAACATATCCTGGCGTTCTGCCCTAACTATATCCAGCCCGTGCGAATCTTCTTTTAAAGACAGGCACTACAGAGCTTCCGGAGATGTTGAAGGAGAAGGGAGCGGCCAGAGCAGCTGCGTAATTGCTCCTAGAAACAAACATTCTGGAACATTTCCAAGTTGCACAGGGCTATTGCAAAAGAGAATACAGGGGACTGGACCCCCTCCCAACTAACCCAGGCCGTGTCATAATAACCTCTCTGTTGCCTGAGCGGCAGCACTGGCAGATGGGGAACAACAACTAGTAGCTGGTGAAATAACTCGCCATAGCTATATTAGGATGGTTTAGGTTGAGGAAAAGGCAAAGATTTTGGACGTTGGAGGGAGACTCCTCTAGTGTCGGGTTTACTTTGCTCTACACATTGATATTACGTGTTCATAGACCCGATTGAGAACCAGGTAGCACGTTAAATTGAATTATAATAATAACAATACATGAGAAGGATCAATAATAGGATAGATGGGTTTCTCTGCTTACTTTGTCCTTTTGAATGCGGTCTCCCTTGACATCCCTGACGCCTTGGCGGCTCTTTCAACACGCCCATTTGCCCATTCCTCGCTGCCCTTGAGCGGCTCATGTAAAGTTGGGTTGGTCCCGTGCCGACCATTTTTTTCCAACATCATAATTGTCCAACCGCATTGTGCCACGGCTTCCCAATTTCCGGAACCGCAACAACATGGCACACTCGCAACCCTTCCTCATCTTCCAAATCACACGTCACTAGCCGCTCCGGCGAAAAGTGAAACGGAATCAGACGCTGATCCATCACAGTTGCCTTCAAAGGGGGTGGTTGACTCAACAACATGCGCATCCAGCTGGGCGTATACGGTGCTGCACGGCTAAGGCTTCCTGGAACATGGGGTGGGCCTCGCACAAGTATGTCGAGTTGGTAATTCCACTTGTCAATCATGACCTGGCTCTCTCTTTCTGTCCAGACTGGAAGGGGCAGCGTGAAAACTCTCAACGTCCTCTCGAGCAACCTGTTACGTTTCACCACAATGGAATTCGGGTCGGAAGTCGGAGAGATTGAAGTAGGTAGGAAAAAGAGGGCTCGTTGTATAGGACGGGAGGCTTCGATGTGATGTTTCCAGTGTCTACATACGCGCTGTGCTAGGAGGAGATCGCGGAAGGGGAGATAGAGGAGGATGGAATCAAAGAGTTCGGGTATGTTGAAGACCTGGTCACGTGTCATATTTTGCATCTGTGATTATCTGCTGAGACTATACAGAATAAGAGTACATAAATAGGGGATGTCCTATGGAATGCAGAAATGAAGTTTTAGGATGTCACGACGGAGGTTGAGTCCAAGGCCTCGATATAAATGTGCTAGGCTTTTATTGGCCAAGCCGCAGATCTTCAAGGCTTAGCGTTTTGGCTGTTTCGAATGGTGTGTCACGTGGTATTAAAACTACATATCTTCCACAGCCATACCTCCGTTATTGGAGCGGCAATCTCGCTATGCTAGAATCGTCCAGTATATCGACCAAGCCGCCATGTAACAGGATTACACGTCGCACATATTTCTACACGTTTCCATACGCTTCCATCCCTTTCCCAAAATATAATTCTGTAGTTACACTTCACGTACATATTCGTTACTCCTTTCACTACAGAATATAATCAACAAATTCCTTCCCAAGACAATATCTATGAGCGCTTCCATTCTGTCGAATAAGACCTCCATAATCTGTATCTTCGACCATTCCTCACATATACACTTCTTGCCATATCTTTCCAGAAACAAAGTAGGTCTCTCCGCATCGTTCGGCAGAGTATATGGCTCCGGTCTTTCCAAAACATTAGAAGAAACCTCACCTCCTTTTAAGCACTGGGGATGAGTCTGGTTTCTTTGGATATTCGAGAAAAGCTCACTTCCTTCCAAGACATAATGGTAGAGGAAGTTCAGTTTTTCCCGAGATATTCGGGAAGTATTCAGTTTCTTCTGGCCATTCGGGTCAGCAGATGTCGCTTTTAGAGAGCTGTCCGGCTTTAGAATTTCTATCAAGTCATGTATATGTCGGAGTTATTTTGTTTGATTTATATAACGTCCATGTCAGGGTTACGAGAACTTATGGAGTTCAGTTTTGAATTGTAAACTAATGGCGCAGCTTGCGTATGTTTTGCACCAGAACTGTTCCATGATTCTGCTGTGATTGATTCCGGCTCGGCTCACAGCTCATGGTTCTTCTATGATTGATTTCACTTCCAGAAAAACTTATGATATTCACTCCTTTCCTTTCACAAAGAGACATATATCTGTTCCTCCCTTCCATCTAGCGTGTTCGTGGTGGGATATAATACGTCGGTTGTTGTTGCGGATCGATTTTTGTTGTATATGTTGTGACAGCCTCTTTTTATTTAGTCATCTATCGATTGTCGTATATCTCCTATTGCTTGAGTATCGCCCTAACCTAGACTCGAGACGGGGTGTGTTCATTGCATACCTCGAACCGACGTCTAATGTTGTGAGATGGGGAACGAAACTGGGGGCGGGATTCAGGGGACATATGTATCTAAGAGGCACCAGCGGGTCTTGTCATTATGCGGTATGAATGGATTTCCTTAAACAAAGGCGATGTGAATTGTGCCTAATGTCGAGTATTGACTTGAGTGATTGGAGAGGGGAGGGATTTTATTTTAAAAGAAAATAAGTGAACTTTGCCTGGATGTGGGGATTTCTCTTTGGTAAACTGAAAAATGCTCTTTGGAAGGTGGGGAATGTGGCATCATGCCTGAGCAGAGTTTGATAGCAGAGGGAAATGGAGGCTTTGAAAGGGGTCATGTGACTTATGGGAGGCTCCGGAGATTAAAGGAGTTGCTATATTTAGGCTATAACAATAACGTATCGTATAGGGGAGTCTAGATAATTTTTTGGGGTGCCGTCAGAGTTGATGTTATCTTAAAGCGAGGTTTTTTTAGTGTTTTAAAAAAGCGGCTGCCCAGGTGAAGTTTTCACATTAGTCCAAACTCCACTAACTCCACTCATACGTTCGGATCAACCACTGCCCAGGTATTGTTGCAATTAATAAGTTCAACTGTAAGCAAGTCAGTTCCATTGTTATAAATAGGACAGCAAAACTAAACGACCGTCTACTTCCCCCAATCATCCAAGTCCAAATGATAAACCAGAACGGAAAAAAGCAACAATCGACATCCAGCCCAATTCAAGGTTCCTTTCAAGCCATCCACATGATCTTCCCAAGCCTTTACCCCAATCTATTTTTCAAACGCCAAAAGAAGCCCCCCTCTCCCCCCACAGCCATTCATTAAGCCCAGCCATTCCTTAAGCCCAGCCCGCAGGCAAACTCGAAATCAGACCTCCAGACCATCACCACCCCCCTTTCCCCTGTCATCCTCATCATCTTTCCTGCGAACCTTGTCTTTCACCATATCCACCCTATCTCCCCTCATTTTCCCATATAACTGCATCTCAATCTTTTTGATCTCCTCTTCCTCCGTCTCGACCTCAGCCTTTCTCCCTAGCCACCTATCCCGTCTCTTCCTCCGTCTCTCACGTTTCGCCCGTTCCTTGGCCCGCTCGAGATTGATTTTGCCTCTCACCCTCTCTCGCACCTCTTCGGGGGGTATGTACCTGAATGACTTCGGTGGTGGCGGTGGGGGAGGAGCTTTTCTAAGTGTGCGAAAGGGGTGCTTCAAATTGTCTTTCAATGTATGCCTCCAACCGCCTTTCTTTGGTTCATCATTTTCCGGCTCCTTAGGGGGATCTGTGGGAAGGGGCTTGAGGTACTTGTCTTTCATCTCTTCCATGGCCTTGTCGATTATCTCCTCGTGGAGAGAATGCCATCGTCTAGAAGGAGCGTCGCAATCCTCGTAGTGACGCTCAGGTTCGTTAGATGGACCTCCCGTTTCAGAACCACGCCCTGGTTCTTCAGACGGACCTCCTTCTCGACCATGACAGCCACATTTTTTGGAGGGAACTCCCGTTTGATGACGACGCCCACGTTCTTCAGACGGACCTCCTGTTTCGTAACGGCGGCCGGGTTCGTCAGACGCGCCAGCTTCGTAACTATCCGAGAAAGGATCTGCCTCGTCGTGACTTAGTAGGGACTCGCGACTGAGTTGTAAATGTTCTGCAATAAAACTGCCAAGGTCTTCTGTACTTTGTTGACGGTATTGCCGACGAGACGTAAAGTAATCCGGGCTTCGTCGAAGGCCTGTACTGTATGAGCCCGATATAGCAGAGTCTTGTGAGACGTCGAACGAGCTGCCTGCAAACGACCCTGAAAAAGAGTGGAACGCATCGCGTGAAATAGACAGTCCTGATTGCGTGTATGGCGAATCATGAGAGGCACTGGTTCTAGAGGCACCACCTTGAGAGGCAGGAGTCCTAGGAGCACCACCTTGTGAGACGGGCTTTCTATGGATTTGGTGAGAGGCGGGAGTTCTTTGGGCGCCTTCAGAGGCGGGCGTTCTAGGGGCACCTTGAGGGGCAGAAGGTTCGCTGGATCCACCACTGGAAAGACCACATTTTCGCCAGGGTGGTCTGGGATCTGAGAACGGATCAGGCCTGTCCAGGTCCTCGTTCGGGATCCGGCGTTGGGTACCCAGTCTTGGAGGGGTTTTCGATGGGGGAGATGGCCCTCTGTCAGGACTGGGACTCTGGCCCGCCGGTTCCTTTGCTTCTTTGAGGGCTCGAAGGGCAGCATCGGGATCCGCGGGAAGTAGTCCAGGGTTTGATGGACGACGTGCCTGTCTAGCCTCGCGGCGTCTACGGTCCCACTCAGGATCCGTAGGAAGAGTCCTGAAGATTTTAGATATGGAACAGAGTACTTTTTGGTGATATAATTTAAACTTACCGGTCGTCCCCTTCCTCCCAAGAGAACGCTCCGATGCTTGGAGGCGAATTTTGGCTACCCCGAGTCTGGGCAAGGGCTGCTTTGCGGCGACGCCGTACAACCGTTCCTTCAGAATTAGAACCCTTATGTTGAGACTCGCGAACGGGTTCTTTGCCGCGCCGATTTTCCGCGAGATACTCTCGCTCTGATGAGGAATCCCTATCCACTGGCTTGGGCCTAGGTCGTTGTTTGCGGAGTTGCTCTTTCGCAACATAGTCCGGACGTAGTGACCCATCACTCCAAGAAGTAGAATCGCTATCCCTGGGCTCTGGCTCGAGACTGCATTGTACGCGGGGATGTTTTGGTGCATAAAACTCTGATTCTGATATAGGAGGAGAACCATTGTGTTGAGAATCATGAACAGGTTGTTTTCCGCGTCTTTTTTTCGCGAGATACTCTGGGTCTGGTGAGGGGGGATCATCACTATCAGAAGTAGAATTACTATCCTTGGGTTCAGGCACGGGGAGGAGTAGTTCCGGGGGATGTTTTGGTGCGTGAAACTCCGATTCTAGTATATCAGGAGAACCATTATCCGGATGCCCTGGACGAGGTCGTTTGCTGCGCGATTTATCTGAGGGTAAGGGGGGAAGTTCCTTGTTACTGCCGAGCTTTCGTCCTCGACGTCGAGATTGCCTTGCTGCTTCGTCCTCGTCCGACCAAACCGGTGCTTTTGAAGGTGTTTCCTTGGGTCCTTGCGAAGATGCATGAGTTCGCGGCTATAACAGTCAGAATTTGGGAAACAAAAAATCTCAACATCTGCTTCATACTCTTACTCTGGACGTCTGTATCTCTTCCGATGATGGCTCTGCTGATGATAGCCTTCCTCGCAGTGGCATTTCTGATGATGGCTTTCCTTGTGGTGGCCCTGTTGATGGCTGTCCCGGATCATCAGTGCCGAGCTCAGGGAAAGGATAATACTCATTCTTAGGGCGATGATAATGATCATTCTGAGGTATATGTCTAACATTTGGTGGACGAGTCCGTTTTCCTGTGGAAGAATAATGTCTGCTCAACAGTGGGGTTTTATCGAGATCGGAATCATAACCCCCGTCACCCGGTTGTAGATGCTGGTTGTAGACCTCGTGACCTGAGTATAGACGCTGATCTGTAAACTGCGATTCCGACGCCGATGGTCCTTGCTCTTTGCGTCTCTTGACCCCTTCTATGGTAGCCTCTCCCATGCATCTTTGATTGCCTTCATCTGCCGCGTATGGTTCGTCTTCGTCCCAGTTGGAAGACCTTTGGGGTTCCGGCTGATATGCTTCGATGGTTTCCTCTGCTTCGTAATCTTCGATATTTTCATATTCAGGGTCTGTTCTCCAACTGAAATGGCTTCCGGCCCGTGGGGGACGGAAGGACATTGGGAAATGAAGGTTCCAAAAGGGGGTGCCGAATTGATGCTGCCGGTAAATGAATTTGAGATAAGTTAAGAGTATCCGTTTCCGAAAAAGAATGGAAAACAATGATTGAATAAAGTGATATTCATGAAAGTGTGTGTTTTAACGGATGAATGATGGGTGAAGTTGAAGACATAGAAGCAATCCTGACTGGAGAGCTTGCCATCTTTTAGATTCGCATGGAAAGAGCCTATTGTTAAACCTCCCCCTTCGCGGTCTGTAGGCAATGCGCTTGCTGTGTTTTGAATTGGCTCTTGCGGTTTAACCAACGGCGATATTGACAAAGACAGAAACTGCTCATGGCCAATGCTACGGCGGCACTGAGGTCCGACACTGCTGTAACTGAAGTTGTTTTGTGTACTCTGGCGTTGTATTGTATGCGCAACTCTAGAAGTAACTGATGAATTTGAGTTCACTTCTTCCTTCGACTCCTCTTTCCAAGTTGTCCTATTCAGTTGCTCTTTCAGTTGCCTCTCTTCAGATTCCCTCTTTCATGTTTCCTTTTTATTCTATCTTCTCAATCTCTGTTTTATATTTCGTTTTTCCTTATTCCTCTCCCTCAGTTTCCCCTTACCAATTCTTCTCCTCACGGTTCTCTTATCGTCATCCGGTCTGTAAGAATTTGAAGGCGGAGCAACATGTAAGTATTCCTTGGTTCGTCCACGACGCTTCGGAAGCCATCTTGCCTGCGTCCAAATATGGGCAGTTGTGACTAAGCATCTTCAACTGTATACTTATCCTCCTTTTTTTTGTTTTTGAGCTACATCATATGTAGGGCATGTGCTCTGAAACAGTGATTCTCCGGGCATAAAGAATATATATTATTTTCTTGGTGAAAACAGATATATGTATGACCAGTTGGCTAATTTCGGCAATGTACTCAACCACCGAGGGTCAGGACCGTGAAAGGGTAATATATTGACATCGTAAAAAGCTCCAGCAAGTTCAGTTCCCTCTTACCGGTAACCCATGGGGTCCTTAAAGTAGAAGAGCATCGTGTGACAGCGCATCACCTCGGTGGAAACCATGTATTAGATTTGCTGTTCCGGTCCAACCAAGGGAAATATCACAGAAGATAAAATGACACGCAGGTGGAGTAGTGGAGTGGAGTGGAGTGGTGGAGTTCTGAGGTAGGCCAATTCGCAAGCTCTAGAGGAAAACAGAAATCATGTGACATGCACGGTCCATGTTACTGAATTACATCCGCATTTGGAGCTTCAGCGACATCATCAACGTTCGCCCTAAGTCATAACCACCATTTTCTCTCATCTCACCAGAGTATGAATTGCGGGTACTTGAAACTGCTCAATTCTTCGCGACCTTCGTGCTGTCTATAGGAAGGTAACTCAAGCTGTAAAATTCAAACACCTCACTCGCCAGTCGATCGTATCGCTTCGCCTCAAAGGTCTGCATATTGCTCATCTCGACCATATGAGATGCGAATAAATAGCCACTAACTGCAGTTTCTACCAATAATTATCGCTGCTTTTCAGCGTACCCCTCTTCTGCCAGCTCACTTTGAAGCAGCCTCCCGTGAGACGGTTCCGCAAGACCTTGGTTACGTCCCGCACCGGCTTGCGTTTACCTGCCCACCACTAACCTCCAGTCTCTTACCAGCCATTATCTTCAGCCTCTTCCCTCTTGTTCTCACAACTATCTTCTCAAGTTTTTCTGTAATTCATGTGTTTTCATTTCAGCAAGCCTTCTCGTCTCATTCACATTAAACCCCAATCCCTTATCACCTCTCTAATATGCCCTACACAAGGAAGCAAGTCGTCACATGCACCAGCATCGTCTACCTCATAGCAGTCACAGCACTGGCGGGGTACAGTTTCCCCACCTCCCCATCCATTCCTCTCTCTAACACCCCCCAGCTACGCAACGTCCCGCTCCAACAAACTTTCTATCCCCATCTCCTCGACCCTCTCGGGCCTAACAACCCTCCTCCCAATTCTCTCAGGCCTCTTCCTCGAAGCAGGCTACGACATTACCCGGCTTAACGAGAAACGGCGGCATGTTCCTCAAGACCAAATACAGCGCCCTCCGCTTGTTATTGTTGCGAATACGCTCATATTCATCTACTCCACCGTCGTGATAACCCTTCTGGGCACCCACGCCGCGCCACCCCCCGGTCTAAACTGCTCATTGCAGGAGCGTTGGACGACACTGTTCCGGCAGAAGGATGCTGAGGCCATTAGGACGATCCAGGATGCGTTTCAATGCTGCGGCCTGATGAATGCTCACGATCGCGCGTGGCCGTTCCCAGATAAGACACATGATGCAAGGGCCTGTGAGAGGCAACTAGAGCGGAGCAAAGGATGCTTCGGTCCTTGGAGAGCGGAGGAACAGAGAGTTGCGGGGATGTTGATGATGGCTGTTGGGCTGGTGTTCTTATGGCAGGTATGTAGACAGTTTCATGCACCAAGGCCTTTCTATATCATTCAGGTTGTGGCGAATTGGGTGTGTGATAGCTCACTGTCTACCAGCTCACGATCATAATCGCCCCCACCAAACCATCCTCCTGGCTCAGCCACGTCGTCCCCACCCGCGTCTCTCGCCTCCTCGCCGACGTAGAACAGGGCAAGACCAACGGCAGAAACTCCCGCCGCGCAATCGATTACCACTATCAAGACAATGTGGTTGCGGAGGCCAACTCGGACTCAGATGAAGAGAGTATTCCATCAGGCCGTATTGAAGGACCACAAACGAACGGGCTTTCCAACGGCCTGATTGAGGGTGTGGAAGTCGAGGGGCATCATCCGCAGGTGGGTGTGGAGAATGAATGGAGCAGGCCCTCATGAGTGTGTAACGGATAGGAGAGGAAATGGGTTTTGTGGTTATGGGTTATGTGAGGAAGGAAATGGGTCTCATGAGGCATGGTAATAAGGGGATTTTGTAAGTGCTAACTAAATTTAAGGCATCAAGACCATATATCGGTATCGACCTGGAACAGAAACCTCATCTGCGCTGGAAAAGGGAGAGTTGAGGACTTGATTCGATTTCGAGACGCCGTGGTAATGTATGGGTATCAATGAAGAATAGGGGTCTAATCTACGCTGCAAAGGATTAAGACAGAGGGTTTAGCTTATGAAGAATATTAGTTTATTCTATATTTAATGTAGCATGTTACTCTTCTATTTAAATAAGAAAGTAGTTCTATAGCTATGTAGTAATCGACATCGAAATCGATCCCTGAATCTTGCCTATTTAGGTAACGAAGTAGTTATACAGGCTGTACCTAAACCCTTCCTATTTAAGCATGGTGTTAGTTGAGCCCCGAAAGTCCCCCGCCAACAGTTCTACATATCCTGATTGAATTGTTCCAGCATTTCCCCTCCAGTAAGCCCACAAATGCTGACATGCTGGCGCCAATGCGCTGAGGATGCATTGTAATGGTCCTCAGTGATTCGCAACTGAAATGTACGATTCTATAGCAGTCATAGGGTAATTATCCTCCGTCATTAACGGACGACTTGTATGATAATGATGCTGGTGTATATCTTGTATATCTCTTAGAGTATTGAGGATATATATGTACCCAGAACGCCCCCGTCTTCTGTAATGCAGGGGTACAAGCTTAATGATTAATCGGTGATATATATACATGTATGTGTCTGTATATCTAAGTGGAGACAGTCTATTCTACCTACCCATAGGCACTGGTCTCAAATGCCCATCCTTGTCATACTTCGCCTCTGTAAATTCGTCAGCACATTGTATCCCTCCCACTTCCGTCAAAGCGGACCAAGATGAAATGAAAGCAACTCACTGAAAAACGTATAACTCAACGTAATCGTTTCAATCCCCTTCATATTAATATCATTTACAAACTCCGGATCAATGTAAAAGAACACCGGCATATCCACTGTCTCGCCGGCATTCAGTCTCTGCTCCTCAAAGCAAAAACACTGGATCTTGCTAAAGTACGGCGCGACTTGTCCGGGCGTGACACTATATGTCGCGACTCCAATGATATCCTCATCAGACTTATTCGTTGCGGTGTAAAACGCCAGTGCAGTTTCGCCAGGCAGTACTCGCACTTCACGCTGCTGCGGCGTGAATTTCCAGGGCAGGACATCCGAGACGGAGCCGTTGAAGGTTATACGCAGCCGTGGGTGATGTTCTACGGGTTTAAGACGCTCGGAAGGGTCGAGGGTGGAGTCGCCGCCGTGGGCGGCGGATTTGATGGGTTGGCCGCCCCAGCCGGTGGTTTGGCATATCTGCCGGATTTCTCTGTCAGAATTAAGGATATCGGGGATCGCTGAGGAAGAAGCGCACCATTTTGTACATGGGTACGGAACCATAGGACAGGGCGACTGTGCCTAATATCACGCTGAAAACGTAGTTCCTTTTTTTTTTGCGTTCAATAAGCTTCATTACGGGACACTACGGGTGGTTGAAGGTATATATACATAACGGTCCTGTTCTTTTCCTTATAATGAGCGTGCATCTGGCCCATTGAGGGTGTGGTATTCTGTCGTGGCTTCGGAGTCGTGTTCATGGTCCGTCTTGCACCACATCTTGAGAGTGGGGAGGACCGTATGCCCTGGGTCCGTTGAAGGGTCTGGGAACAGGAATGGCATATCCAGGAGTCTATAATTCGTGCCGAAGACGCTATAGAGGTGCGTAGAGGTGTTCGTATGGACATGGCGGGCGAGTTGAGGTGGGTGTATGGTGGTAGAGAGTGGTGAGGTATGAAACGAAGTTCGCCGCGGAGGTTCTAGCCGCTTCGGGAAAAGATAGATTGCTTGGGAGTGTCGCAAATGTCGACGGTTCGCTTAGGTAAGTAATTGGGACGGTTTTGAGAAGTGTCCCGTGCCATTGCTGGTCTGCCAAATTAGTAGGTGTACAAATACTTTAGCTATACCAGAAAACTAAAGTCTGGTTTTTTCACAAGTCCGTTAAAGCTACTAGGTTGAAGTCATTCAGCATATAGAAATATTTATCTAGAAATATTCTTAGTAACATGATTTTATTTTTAGCATTCTATTCGAAATGGTTATCGCTATTAACGTCTATCTTAGAGTCGTTATCCCTCTCTTCGTCATACAGTTTACTTCCTATCTCAATCTTAATATTATCAGGAGCGGAAGTCTGGTCCTCTAGCTTTCGATGAAACCTTTGGTGATGACATATACCGACAAGACTCGCGACTCGGTGAGCCTTGGCGCGTATACATAGAAAACACCATTTTTTAGCTTTCATAGAACCTCAACAAATATAATCCTATTAAAATCTTACCCTTGCTACCTCGATGTAGAGCCGGATAGCAAACACTCCAATATATCCTAGGATTCTGCCCCCTAACTATATGATAGGCTTCGGCCTACGTCAAGTCCTCTGATAGATTCTTCAGCGCGTAGTCAGTTGATTTCTTTGAGTTAGCTCCAGCACGTAGTTTCCCTGATACTAGAACTCCATAGCAATTACTCATAGCAAGTGTCTTATAGGCTTCATTGAATATAATTCTATTGTAAGGGGGAGCTGCAAGGCAGCAAGGGTGATTTTAACAAGATTGTGCTTTGTTGAAATTCTATGACAGCTGTGAGTTGGAGTTTCCTATGTATACGCGCTATGTCTCCTAGAGCGGCAAATCATGTCCATATCATGTTATCATCAAAAGTTTCAACTTAAGGCTGCAGAACTGGACTTCAGCCTATCATATCTATTAAAACCTACTTCTTGCATGTGTAGCCTGATGGTCACATGACTCTTAGCACCCTGCTCATGTAAATGATTCCTTTCACAACCTCTGCTCAAGTACCTAGAACATATCTTAGAGACTTGAGTATATATTATGTCTCTATATTGGAATGTTTGAGGGTGGGGAAAAGACAAATATTTTGGAATCTAGAGGGACGTTCCTCTAGAGTCGGGTTTACTTTGCTCTAAGCATTTGATATTACGTGTTCATAGACCCGATTGGGAACCAGGTAGCACGTTAAATTGAATTATTATTATTA
>ML994250.1:0-25593 GCA_010093945.1 Delitschia confertaspora ATCC 74209 | reverse complement strand
TCTTTACTGGTCCCCCTTACCAGCATTTACAGTTCCTGTATCGAGCAATAGTAAGACAGGCTATACCATACGAGTAGAGGTGGGAGGAATTAACACAGAAGACATACATCCCCCCTTCTAAAGAACCTTGAGAAAGTCCGGAGTCAAACGCCCCGGAAGATTGCCGGGACACACAAACGTCCACCGACAGTAACTAACCAGAAGGAGATAGCAACCCCCCCTCCCTACTTACCATAGATGGGGAACTCTTAGCCCTCAGAGACGCGAAGAGAGCAGAGAACACTAGCGTTATGAGGCAAGTCAAAGAAAGAGCACGCTATGTAAGGGAGCAGCGCAAGGGCGTAATTCGCTCCACAGGCTTTGTGGCGAGACAAGAGCTAGATGCAAACCTTGCCACCCAGGCAGAAAAGGAGTGGTGGGGATGCAGAGGGGAAATAGAGGGAATACAAATAGGCGGAGTATAACGAAGAAAAACTACAAAGAAAAGAAAAGTGAAAGGGAAACCCCTTAAAACCATGCTTGAAAAAATTGCTTAACAAGGAGTGGACAAACAAATGGTCTGTTCAAGCTATAGAGAAGAAGGCCCCTGTATGGAGGACGCTCTAGAGAATATGTATCCCAACTGTTAGCCTCGAAGGCACATGAATCTTGGCTCATTGTTCCTGCACTTCATACCCCACACAAACCTCAGCTCGAGCAGGCACAAAAAGGAACAACGATACACAAAATACACACACTTCCGACCAAGAGTGTCTCTCCCTCACTTCAAGCTTACGTTAACCCTACACAAAAGCTTCACAAAGGCAGAGAGTACCACGGCTACCCTCCTCCAAACGGTGGTCATTGGCCTAAATGACTGGCTTACGTGGGTAGGGGCCCCGAAATATACGCCGGAAAGCGATTGTGGTTGGCCATGCCAGACCCAGAATTTGTAGTCACAATATACCCGAGAGACACAGGAAGGGATCAGGTGTGGAAAAAAGCGAGGATAGAGGGGCTACCGAGTCCTTCTCTCAACTCCACAATGAGTACGAGTAGTTACGACCTGGCTAATCCAATAGGAAGACCTAGACAAGTTTAATTTAGCCAAAAGGACCCTGGAGAACCCGATGAGGGACGAGAACCGCTCACAGCCTTAAATTATATGGGACGTGGAACGCACAATCAGGTTCTGCTAACTGCGATGATAACAGATGCGTCGAAACCAAGGAAGGATGAAAGACCTGCCTAGGCAGGATACTAAGATGTAAACATGGCTTTTCCCTATAAAGGTTTTCCGGAATAGATAGCGGAGTCTGCGTGGGCTCTTGGAAATCAGTATCGGACGTTAAACTATTATTATAATTCAATTGAACGTGCTACCTAGTTCCCAATCGGGTCTATGAACACGTAGAATCAATGTTTAGAGCAAGTAAACCCGACATTAGAGGAGTCTCCGTCCTACGTCCAAAATCTTTGCCTTTTCCTCAACCTAAACCATTCTAATATAGCTATGGTGAGTTATTTCACCAGCTACTAGTCGGACATAAACTAGAACTAAAAATAATACTACCAATAATTGTTCTCTATTTTTAAACTTGGAGCTTTCTTTATTTGGCTATAAGGAAAAGACGAAGGTTTTGAACTCTAAAAGCACACTCCCCTAAAGTCGGGCTTGCTTTGCTCTAAAAGTTGATATTACGTGTTCTTAGGACTGAGTGGGAACCAAGTAGCTAGTTAAATTGGCTAATAGTTATTATTATTATTGTTTAATGCACCCCTTTAGATTCGTTTCCCCTTTCTTTAAGTTAGACGAGAGGCACTAGCTGCAGTTAGGAATTAGAGACGAAGGGAGTATAGGTGATGAGGTAAGGGAGCAAGTAGATGGACTTGCTATGTTCAATTGGATTAAAGAGTTACCGGTTTGAAAGGGTTGGTTTTAGAGGCGAAAGGGGAGAGGCACATGACCGGGAGTAGATATTCAGAAGCTATAAGGCGAGAATAATAATATTACGAATAAAGAACCAGAATTAAACAGTCAGTGGTAATAAGTAGACAGGTTGAAGATACTCTAGCCAGTTGTATCTAGACGCCTTTATAGAATAGGTAAAAAATAGATCACCAATTTACAGTCGTGCGAGGTCTATTCAAACCCCATAAAGAATTCAGGAGTACCTGAGGTGCTCACCCCGTTATTCAAATAATTTCAACAGTAAAACCTCTTCACAAATGTCGTTCGTTGTTGTCGAGACGTTCCCACTTGCAGTACTGACTTCAAATCCTACTGAGTTGGGGAGCTAACTTAACTCCTTTTATAACAGTCAAAGCAAATTTAGGCTGGAACTTAGGAAAATAGTAGTGCAAATAACTCAAACAAAATAGCCTCTTATATAAAGATAGACAACGTATATAACGTGGTTCACTACTTTACCGACCAACAGAATACCAAAGACACGCGTCAACGAAACTCCAACGCAATACATTACCACAACTCTCCCCCCTCATCTCACAATCCTCAGTATATAATAATAATAATTCAATTTAACGTGCTACCTGGTTCCCAATCGGGTCTATGAACACGTAATATCAAATGCTTAGAGCAAAGCAAACCCGACTCTAGAGGAATGTCCCTCTAGATTCCAAAATCTTTGCCTTTTCCCCACCTTCAAACATTTCAATATAGCTATGATGAGTTTTGTCACTAGTTAATAGTTGTTTCCTATCTGCCAGTGCTGGCAACAGAGAGGTTATTATGACACGGCCTGGGTTAGTTGGAAGGGGGCCCAGTCCCCTATATATTCTTTTGCAACAGCCTTTGCAACTTGGAAGTGTTCAAGTATGTCTGTTTCTAGGAGCCATTGCGCAGCTGCTTTGGCCATTCTCTTCTCCTTCAGCATCTCCTGAAGCTCTGTAGTGCCTGTCTTTAATCCTCAGTATATAAACCTTGCCATACAGACTATTAATAGTCAAAGCGTTAAACCTATCCGAGCTGCATGTCGCGAGTACTACGCGCCTTTTCTCACCATGTGACCGGCTTAACAGAACCATTCCACGCAACAAAGTCGAAGCCAATGACAAAATACCCTTAACAAGGAGAGGCCACGGTAATTAAACGCATAATACTTAAATTCAAGAGGATTCTCACCCACGGAAGATATACTATGTGCAATAATTAATAATCTACTGGAGGAGGCGGGGCGGGCAAGAAGTAGCCGGGTCGATTCATTAAGCGCCAGGAGGAGCTTAAAACGTGCTAGACTCTTGGGTACAATCTCTAACGAGGGTTTAAAGGAGGATCTATTAGCTATCAATTCATGACTCAACCTTATTCGCTCTGTAAAGGAGGCGTACGGCATTCAGGACGCAGACGCAGACACAGACACATACAACTTTGATAAGACTAGCTTCCTGATGGGTATAATTACCCCTTAGCTACTTATTACAACTTCTAAGAGGCACAGGAAACAGAAGGCTATTCAGCCAGGTAATCGCGAGCAGGTGTTAAGGGGGAAGGATATAGCTGTGTGATAACTGCACTTTGAACTTGTGAGGTGAATACAAGATTGAATTCTACCGAGTTATCTCTGTACTGAGAGGAGTTTATATATGACTAAGTCGTGGCGCAGGTAAGGCTGAGGCTAAGTGCCATTGGTGTGCGGTTCCCGCGTGACAGCAGGTAGGCAATCCATTCTTCGCCAGCAAGAATCACATTAATACCTGGTACGTAGACCCTTCTGGTAGGAAAGGCTGGGTTACAGCTGGACTACAAAGTATTTTAGAATTGCGTGGTTAAAGAACTTGAATGCCTACACAAAACTGCATACTACGGGGGCATGCGTACCAGAGGCTACCTGATGGTGATCTAAAACACCCTGCGACCTACGTGAGACGTAGCCCCAAACAACATTAATTCGCGAGAAGGTAGAGCGACAATCTAATTCTACACTAACAGACTTATCTGGGCCACTTCAGTTGCTCCTAATGGCGCGTCACTGATAGTACGCTCTGCCATGTTACTACGCGACGAACTTTCTGCCTTTTAAGAGGCTACCGAGGTGGCAAATAATAAGCAACAGCGTAAATAAAGTCTATACAGGATCAGGATACGTTAATAAGGGAGAGCGGTCAGCGCTCGGGGAGCAGAAAACAGCGAACAGCCTACTAAGAAGGCTTGTGCAGAGGATAATCAGAGCGGCTCAAAGGCGCAGTGGGAACTGCAGCAAGACTGGGTAATAGAGGAAATATAACAATAATAACAATGATTCAATTAACGTGCTACTTGGTTCTCAATCGGGTCTATGGACACGTATGTCAATTTTTAGGGTGAAGTAAACTCAACTGTAGAGTTTGTCTCTAGGGCCCAATATCTTCGCCTATTCCTCATCTTTTACCTTTCCAATCTAGGTGAGGTGAGTTTAGAAGAAAATATACAGAAGAGGAGATAAACACTGGGTATTGTCTAATATTATTGTACTGCACTGAGTTACTCAAGATACAGGTACGATGTTGATGTTCTGCTGATCGTTTCGGTCGTGAACCACGTTATATTAGCAGTCATAATCTAGGCGGAATAAAAATGAAAATTACGAGACAGTGGGGTGCAGAAGTCCATCAAAGATTTCTTTATAGTTTGATGAGGAGTCAAAAACAGTTAATATGGAGCGTGAGAATTGGATTATATCAGAACAACACTTCTCCATTCTTTCACATTTATCTACTTATAATTCTTACAAGGCACCTACGATGTTTAACAGGAAAGGTGTCGAAAAAAGGGTCCGTGCATGCAAATGTTTTAATAAAGAACCTGATTTGAAGTATATGAAAGGATCTTATTGAAACTAGATATCAGAGAAGAATTCTATGAGAAAATAATCGTAGCCTCGCGGCTGGTAATGGAACAACAGAGTGCTCCAGATACACCTTTATAATATTAAACCACCATCCTTTCCCTACCTGAAACAAATGAAAAAACCGTATCGGCCGGTTGACTGTCCCAGGGGGAGGACCAACTGCGAGAGGGGCGCAGAATCCGATTTGAAATATACACATTGACAGTGCACCCAAAGAATAAACGCGGCCAATGGCCGCCGTTACTCTGCGTGCATTGAACCAAGGAACGAAGTCCGTACAGCCCGGTGAGATGACGGAGTGACGACTCATCATTGCAGGCCTGCCTCCTAATCGCCCAGCACCGAAGGCATGACCTGACCCATCCAAACCCGTAAAACCCTAGGAGCCAAATTCCGAGCAGAGGTACCCCTTATCTCAATATTCCGTAAACCAGACGTCCACTCAATGACACAATACGAGACGTCCAGTCCTAACCATCTCTTCCATACAATAAAACAGAATAAAAGAGCGTAGTCTCCTCATACACCATTCGTATCACTCTGACTAACATACCCAGCATCACTGTCCTCAAAATCCGCCAACCCAACCAATTTCTTACTAATCTCCAAACAATGGGTCACAACCCTCGCCCTCGCTTTATTCGACAAACCACTCCTTCTACCCGCTTCATGTCCGACCCACAACCTGACCGAACACACTAGCCTCTCCAATCCACTGCTAGTCTCACTCTCCAGGACAGGGTCTTGGAGTTGGTGGTTGAGCACTCTGTATGCCGCTACGCAGCTAAGTAGTGTCATTGTGGCAGGGGGGAGGTATATGTTATTGAGGGCGTAAACAGCTCTAAGGCGGGCATGGGCGTGGGAGGACTCGGTTAAGGAAAGGCATTTTGCCAAGGTAAGGGCTTGTTTGATGTCGTCGGCAATGGGAGAGTTGCCTACGAGATTCATTATAGTACGAGCCGAGTCCTCTCTATGGGTTGGAGGGGATGGCAAAGCCTGGACAGCGGTATTGATATTCCTGCTCCGGTTTTCGTCGAGGAGCACGGCTTTGGCAACGAGAGCTCTAATCTGTGCCTGCGACGCCGGCGGAGCGGTAAAGGTGGCGAGGTCTAGATTGTCTTTCACAATTTGTGGGAGATCAGACTCCTTGGAACTAAGATAGCCGACCAGGGCTTTATTGAGAATGCAGCTGGACCACCAAGCCGCAAGAGCATCCAGAGCAGAACAGATGGCGAAGTCTTCCACGACACCATCCATGGAAATGTCCAATGTGGTGGCTTCAGCGCTTGGTTTGTTCCAGGCGAGGTTATAAGCCCGTTGGACTATGGCATGGGTGAGAACATCATCGCACTCCATCTCTAGTAATGCGGCAAGGTGTTCCGGGAGTTGTTCAACCTTAGTGTCTGTTTTTGAGGCCGCATTTGCTGCAATTTTCTGTTCACTGCGCGCTGCATTCCAGTAGGTCCTGGCCAGTTTCGCACTTAATTCCCGGAATACCAGACACGCGCTTCCGCAATGGGTAACTTCCCAGAGCAGGACCCGGATATGAAGGGCCTTAAGCATAAGGCGCGCAGGGGTATCAGGCAATGTCCCAGAAGCCATCAATGTGAGGATCAAACGACTCTTGCTGATTTCTGCGTCGCCGCCAGTGAGTTGAGCATCTAGAGCGATTTCCCACGCTTTCACCCTCGCGATTTCCTCCTCTTCAGTCGAGCCAGTAAGATACGCATATCCTGGCCACCCGATCGTCTTCCGCGTACTGAGTTTTAAGCTCTTTAATACGAGTGCTGCAGCCTCAAGCAGGAAATTGTGTTGAGGAACCCAGACTGTTTGTATTGCTGTAAGCCAAGCTTTGCGGCGTACTTCGACCGGTGAAGCCAGTGATGGAGCAGGAGAGAGCGAAATGGTAGTCTTCTTCTTTGACTTCGGCCTGGACACAAAGAAAGGTGACAAGGCGTAAAAGACCCCTATAAAAAGAAGTAACACCTTGAACAGCGGAAACTGAGCAGTAACGCCAGCGACGGAAACCCTTGGACCCAGCAAGCTGACCAGGTTGATGGGGAGTGCAAATAGCCCTCTATCCTCTCCAGAGTCTTCACTTCCTCCGAGACCATCTATAATCATGATACCAGCCAGAGCTCCAACCATGAGCCTGCCGTACTGACCCGCGGAATGGTTATTGACTAAGCGAGGGCCAGGCGGTGCCTGACGAGGTGGTGGAGCTCCAGAGTAAACAGGGTAGCCGCCAGGTTGTGGTGCATAGTGTGGCTGAGGTGGGAGTCCACGGTGAAGGTTTGCCATGCTTTCCGGGACGGGTATCATGCCTTGCGGCGGTCCTGAGACGGATGGGCCGACCATAGTATTTCCTGTGAATGGATCGTCTGAAAACAGATTACCGTCTTGGGTTTTGATGGCGTTCGCCATCACCATAGGCCCTGACATGGCCATCTTTTCATAGTTCTCTAAGCGCTTCTTCATCTTCTCCAGTTCTTCCTGTAACCGTTCGTTCCGCTTCTCAAGATGGCGAATGTACTCTGTGGCCTTTGAAAGTACTGTCGCTTTATTTAGCTTGTGAGCCGGTGTCAGACCTTCGAGATCTTCCTGCTCATCTTCTCCTTCCGCATCACCATTTCCACGAGACATTACGCGGAGAGTGGGAACACTATCTCGGAGGGCAGCAATTTTGTCATTGAGATTTGTCCGGTACCTTTTCTCGATCATGTTGTGAGCAGTCTTCTTCACCGGCGGCTGCTTGCCTTTCTTTCCCTCAGGCGGGTCATCGCCAGAAATTGATTTTCGCTTTTTAGAGTTCTTCGGCTGTTCAGGTTCTGGCGAGGACTGCAGAGAAGATGAGCTCGTATGAGTGTGGTTTGTAGAGTTGGGACTGTGGTTCAGGCTTGGGGTTGATAGCGGGGCGCCATGGCCATTTGTTGGGACATCCTCCTGTTCTAGTCTCACTGGAGGGAAAGAAGAATTTCCATTAAGTGTTCCCGGCGCTTGGTTCCATGATGGTGGGGAATAATATCCATTTTGCTGCCCATCACCAACCGACGGCGAACTCAATGAGCTAGCATCAAACTGATATTCCGGGGCTGGTTCGGTATTCCCACCGAATACATACGTCGCGGCGTTTGTTCTGTTTTGAATGGGTCCATTGACGATTCCGTTATTTAATTGTAGGCCGAGGATTGGATCGCGCAACTGCGAGTTCTGTCGTCGATGGTATATTGGAGGCTTCTGTCCGGGCTTGAAATAACATATCGGTCCTTGCGCATTGAGTGGGGATTTTGTATCCGTATTTTGCGATGCTGCGGGGTCCCACTGCATCCATTCGTTCCAGTCACTCCGACCATAATCCGCATCCGCCGCCGTAGCCAACGATATCTCCTCAGCGGTGCTAAACCACTGTCCTCCCATGCCACCGTCGAAAGAAAAGTCGGCATTCATTCCTGGTATATCCATCGTTTCTTTGCTCGTATCTAGTGGAGGTTCGTAATGAGTTCTCGAGCTTATCGGTGATGGTCGGAAGTCATCAAATACACAATATGGGCCAACCTAGAGCCCATTGAAGGACCGGTTAGCCAGCACGACCAAAGCACCAAAGCCTCGCAAACACATACGGCGACTTCCTCGAGCCCAAGTACCTCGTCTGAGGAACTGTTGGGCTGGGATGTCTCCATTGCTGCGCGGTTCACCTGAGCGTTCGTATGCCCGAGGCGCAGCAGTAGCAGCAGCAACAGCAAGGACGGCGGGGGTTAAAGGTTGGGAATGATGTTAAAGAAAGGTTTTAGAATCCTTACCAAAGATAGAAGGGTGAATATCAGGTCATATCACGGGAAGAAAGTCTTTGGGTGTTCCCCGGCGGTCTGTCTTGGGTCGCAGCGTCAGCGCTCAAGGACCGATGCAGCCAGGCGGCGGACAGATACACGACCAACGAGGCTGACAACCGGACCGAATCGCGCTCACACTGCGCTTACTCGATATTCCAGGGGTTACTCTCAATTCTGCACGTATGGGAAGAGGCTCTCGGAGCCAACGATGGGAGAATAGGTGGAAATTGTGGTGTGAGGAACGGTGGTATGGGGTGAGATTCCAAGTTTCTGCCTGTCGGACCAACTGTTCAATGTCAGAGAACTCTTGGGGGGGGGGGGGGGGGGGGGCCTCGTGCCGCTCCGCAGCCAAGCGGATCGTACCAATGGGACGTGCGAAATCGTCTCAAGCGCGATATTCAATAGAGCGAAGATGGAAAAGGGACAGCTGGGCTGGTGGGTGGGCGCCGGTGGTGAAGGCTTTGCAGTGTGTGGTCACTGTAGTGTGTCGCGGGAGTGAGGTCGGATTTGGGTTGCTTGGGCCAACTTCCGAGACCACTGGCGCCCCAGACCGGCTCGCTGGCGCCGAGTCAAAACCACCAATCTCCACGGGGAATTCCCCCCCAAGGACCAATCTATGGAGAAGACATTTTAATATCTACGGCACCCATTCACAAGAGTGTACTAGAGTATTGAGCATTGGGAACCACTTACTGCTCAGGTTTGTCGCTCCAAAAACCAGTTGAACCGCTGCTGGAGAACTCATCTGACGTATATAGCAGCGCCGACATGAAACATGTCAAGGCATGTCTACAATGCTGCTTTTACCATAGGTGATGATTATAGCATTACAACGCATTTATTTTTCATTCTAGACGTGCAAGGAATGCATCTTGCAATAAGCGATTACCTGTAGAATTGATCTCCGGAACTGCCCACATATATTGACCGCTGAATAGAAGTTTCATTACCTGAAAACTCCTCTGAACGTGTGATTTTCTTATTAATTTAGACAACCAAGTCTACCTTCATATATTCAGATCCTAATAGGTAGACTTAACCCACCAGATAAGACAACTTTTTTATTTGGTAGAATGCAATCAATCCCTTTACCCCTTTACTGTGAAATTCGGCTGTGTCCCGTAAATCTGATGGAGGGACATACGCGTTTCTATTAAGACAATTTTTGAGAGACAGTTAGGAAGCTGATCTCTGGCCGATGAAAGTGAAGGTAATTTGTGTTTCCAAAAGATGAAGAGGAAGATAGTTGCGTCACCTAGAAAATGAATAATTGCAAAAAAAAAAAAGTTTATGCCTCCCCCCAGACAATATTATAAGAGACAAACATATCCGCTCTTAAGTGTAAAGGAGTAAGATATAAACACCCTAAGGGTATCTCTTAGAACAGGAACTGATTGAGTGTAGGGAAAGAAATGACAATCTGGGATCTGGTTGGAAGACATCCTTGCCTTTTTTAGCAGTAGAAGGATACTAGGTTAGCCGCGAATGTTTCTCGCGGCTCTGGGCGACTCATTATTTCGAATTGTAATCACTGGCCGCTCTGGACCTTAGCGGTCCACTGAATATAAGGAACGAGGAATATACAGGATCACGTGAGTGTCGATGCTGCCGTGCAACCGATGAGACATCGAAACAGATTGAGTTTCCTTCCGCTACCATCTTGAATTCGCTTTTGAACTCTACTACGGACGTTGAAAGGCACGTGGGACACAGCCACAGAATGCGTCGTGTCGTTTTGGATGCTCAGGTCAGATGCAGGCCCGCGGTATATAAACAAGTGCCCTCTAGCACTACAAAGCAACAACCTCCGTCATCCATGGAGGGCTGGGGATCGATAAAGCGCAAATAATGTATCGGGTCTGGAAGCCATGGTAGGCCCTGACCCGGCTCGTTGTCATACGCGATTGCATTGACGTCAGTTAGCAGTTACAACTGCACGAACAGCAGGGATGAGGGTTCGCAGTTCTCTCTAATAAGCTGCCTTGAACACTCGCTATAAATTGCCAGTAGCGACAGTTCCCAGCTCTTCCGAAGTGTCCGGAGTCTCGGGCACGCAGTGTCTAGTGCAGGTGGCTGGAGGAATAAAGAAAATGTATACTAGGAACCATGTGCCTTGTACCTGTAGACATTTTTGATCAAACATAGGTGAACGCAGAAACACCAGAAAGTCTCTAAACACCGTCTCAAGTGGGCGGTCCGTTGATTTACCTTCGTGCACATGGTGTTGGACCCCATAATGCTGCCGGAAGGCATCAAGGCTGAAGAAATAACGGGAAGGAAAACGTAGACGTCTGGACAGGCTCGACAGAAATCTAGCTTGCCCATGTTGTTCCGTGAAAGCTTCTAGCATGTACTGAATGTCATAGAGGACCTTAGCGTCTGTTGCATATATGACATGACCAAGTAGACTGTAGGGGATGAACCAGGATGAGCCTCCAGTACGCCAGAACTCTGGTAGACTTTAAGTACCAATCTCAGGCAGCTTCTGGCGAGCCCGAAACTTGATGCTGTCTCGACCCTCAGCTGACAAACAAGTACTTTCTTAGCTCTTGAATTCTTCGTGCGGCTGGGAATATCTGATATACAAACCACCCACGCCATCTCAGGCGGAACCAATCTTTCCCCGTCCGGGAAGAAAGCGATTGTGGTACGATACCAAATCAAGATGGGTAGGTTTTAGATTCGGATGATGTTGACCTCCGAAACTCAATCCAGCAGAGAATCAAGATTCAATGATGCCGCTTGGGATGTGGCCGTACGTGCCGTATTCTTCGCGCTCTCGGCAAATCGGCAACAGGGCGCTCTTGAGAATGGCTTCGGGATGCCGTTCCTATTCGTGGATAAACCCCGCGGACAAAGGATTGCTTTTGGAATTCCAAGCTTGCTCTTGGAGTTTATTTGCGGTCGGTTCGAGTTGATAATAGCCAATGGGCGATCTGTAATTAGCGTAAAAAGGCTCGGGAGAAGACCCAGAAATTGGATAGTGCCCCGACAATGGCATTGATCGATCTACCGGGACCCGCACAGGATCTGAAGTCCAAGAGAGAAAGGCCGAGCCGAACGATCTGCCAGATAAATTACGCCTTGGAGATAACGACCTGCAAGATTAGCCGATCTGTGTTCTGAAGATAGCAACCTCATCTTAAGGCCACCATAGCGTCCACCAAATTGGATTTAGAGTGAGGTGGCACTCGACGGTGTGAAGCCTTTGCACTATAAAATGGAGCCTTCCGTCCCGCAACGAACTGGCGGCATGTTTTAGGAGTCGAGGTCGGGTACAACTGCAAAATGGCCCGAATCAGCAATCGTCGGCAGTGTTGCTATATCGAAATTCGTGTGGCTGGAGATTGACATTCGCCATTCGGTGCAAGGCCATAGAGTGATCCCACGTTTTAGGATTGACAACTGGCCTTGGAAATTGGGGAGCCTAGAAGTTTGGAAGGTCTTCGACGTTACAAGCCACGATCTTGTGAGGCGATAAGACGAGAAGAGAAGAGTTGAAACAGATGATCATGTAAGACAGTGTTGATGAATGCTCATGGTGAGAGTCCTGGGCGCGTGTGGCTATGCGTCGGGTTGCCTGCTAATACCATGCTTTTTTGCTCTGGATCACAACGTGAGGGTTGATGGCATCGCGAAAAGAACTCCTACCTGGTTCGCTGGTCATGCGCAAGACCCTGTTAGGGGAAAATGGGAAACGGAATGAGCGAACTCGATACCTGCACGCATGTGAAGCTAGCAAAAAGCCTTCCAACACGGGAGTCAGAGGTGATTCAGAAAAGTCAGGTCATTGCTTGTCTGAATAGTACTCTCTTCTCATCGACTTTCCCCGCCTCGAAAAATGTACAGCGGATCACCGACTTGGCGTGCGGAATAGATGTGTGGTTAAAACCCTGTATCAGCATCCCGGTCAAGGAGCGGGTAGAGATGGAATCGCGATGAGAAGCTTAGTCAATAAGATGTGAAACCGTATGCTAGCGCACCTATACACTGCTTCACTGCAAGCGGTCAATACAGGCAGTCGGTGCAATCAGGGGGTTTTGTTAACATGGGGAGGGTTTGCCTAGGAAGAGCGAAGGTCGCACGGCACACGTGTGAAAGCAGATGGGGAGATGGGAAGATGGGGAGAGGACAACGCTGTGTTCTGATTCACGCATTCGCAGCATCGGGGGCAAGATCTGGTAGAGGGCTTTCGTGGTTGGTGCAACCGAGGCCCGAGTGGAAATTGGGTGTAGTTGCACCGGCGCGCCGGGTCGTAGCGAGGGTCCAAAGTGGTCTGATATCTGATTTGACTCGATGTCCTGTCTTCGGGTGAATCTCGCTGAGTCGCTGCAGTCCTGAGTCTGCCGACTGCAGATGGGCCTGCGCCTTCGAGGGGGGGGTGTGACGAACTGTGAACGCCATGAAATCTCGCGTCCGGGGAGGCTTTCAGCTCGCCTGGGTAGGAATCTTGCTTGCAAAGAAGCGATGGCCATGTCAACGGCGGTGGATGATCATACCTATTGATTCAGAACGAGGCGTTGAAGGAAGATTTTATAGACGGGCGTCGTCGGCGTGCTCTCTTTTGCAGCTGAAGAGCAGCTCGGGCGGGCGCCAGTTCTCTCGCATCACTGGCACGCCAGCATGCGTTGCCAGAACTGGGGCTCGCGGACCTGAATCCGCTTCCCCTTCCCCGCAGGATCTCTTGCCATCTTGTCGATTCAACGCACCCTGAATCTTGGTTGCCTGGGTAAGCAGCACTCTGATACGGCGGAATTCGGCACACGCAAGGAGGCATGAACGGATAGGTACGTTGAGCTGTCCGTATGTTTTTTTTCGTATTCAGGACGTGATATATTATCTGCGAGCTGGTAATTTGCTTTTCGGACGTATTGATTCACCATCATGTCTTCATGTCATTCTGGCTGTGCGCGCTGCCACAGGGCTTACTGCACAGAGCTGTTCAAGGACAATGGTGCGAAGTCGGTGTTTGCATCATCTCCCACTGTCCATGTCTCGCAATCTTCGATGCATGTAGTGTCAAGCGGATAGCATCTCGCTCTCTCTCTCTCTCTCTCTCTCTCACACACCCACACACACGCGCACACACACACACACACATACGCACACTCCATCCATCCATGCTGGGGTTCGCGGCATGGATGCTATCTAGACTGCTGCTTGGCTTCCATCGATCGCAATTGCTGACGGGCCTTTTGGCGATTAATGGATTTATTATTATTATTCGTTCCGTGGTGTCGGTGACGGGACCCAGCCATGCCATTCCCCTCCCCACTATGCAACGTACCATCCCATGCTCTCGTTGTCCAGACAGAGGGATGCTCGACCCGCGCGGCGAAGGCAACAAGACGGCGATTATATGCTTGAGGCTGGCTTGATGGTGCTGAGATGTCGTTGATGCATGTGCGGGCAGTGTGGAGTACGGAAGGACACAGGGGTGGTAAGTGGCACTGGCAAGCATTTTTGGCTGGTAGGGATATGCTCTCGAGACTCGACTGCGGACTGCGGACTGCGGACTGCGGCTTCGTTCTTTTGGCTGCGCGCCGGCCGGGAACGGGGAGAGATTATTACGCTGGGCTTGCTGCTTGGCTAGGGGGTTTCGTGAATCTTTTTCCAGGAGAGAGCTGTGGTGCGGTGGTGAGCAGCGCTGTGTTCGAGTCGGGCTGATGCCGCTGATGGGGGATGAGCGCTGATCTTGCCTCGCCTAGAGTTGCAAGATGCTGGGTGGGTCGCTGAGAAGGGGGTGCCCGATCCGATTCAAGCCAAGTGCCGCTCGGAGCGAATTCGCTCCCACAACGTGCCGCCTGTCCATCCCTATCTATCCCTAGCCCGGCGCCCAAAAGGGTGTGTGAGAGGCGCTGCGAGGCGTCAAAGAGGCGTGAGAGGCCATCTTCTAGGGCGGTCACTGGGGGGAGGGGGGGGGGGCAACACCTGGGCCACTTGAGGGGGGGAGCATCTTTTGTGAACAACTGGAAGACCCTGGCCGATGGGCAAAAAGAGCAGCATCAGCCAGTCCCATCCCATCCACAGTCCATCGAGAGCCCACCCGAAAACTGTCGCTCTGTTCCTCCTGGTCCCTGTCGCGCTGCGGTTCATCTCCGATCTCATCCTGCTGGCCTTGTTATCCCCGTCTCCTTCCACCCAGATTCCAACCATGTCTTTCCAGTCCAGACAGGCTTGAATCTCAATCGCATCTTCTTCCACAGTTCCACTCCTGCCAGATCACGGGATCCCCGCCTACGGTCACCTTCCAAGCTTTCTCTATCCTCCATGTTCCACTTGTAGAACATCCAAACGAACCAACCGCGCCGACAGAGCCCTCGATCACCGCGAGCACGAAACGGAAGAATCACTTGTGGTTGCCATTGAGCTCCTAGCAAGTGTAACACCCACTCCCTACACCCACACACGCCCTATTTGCATCATTTACCTCCCATCGCCACTAGATACGCTCCAGCTCTACGTCAGCCTTCAGCCACGGCCTGGGATCGAGAGCAATTCATCACCCGCGCTGACCCTGCTACGACTGTTGTCCGCTAAAACTACATACATCTACAAAAGTAGGAGGAAACAAGCTCGGTCTTTCTCGCACTTCCTTTGCCAAGAGACTTTTGCATTCATCTGGAGCACGTTCGGGACCATCCTTCAAGAGCACAGATTGTTAAACATCGCTTTCCGCTCGGGTTGGCAGTTGTTGCGGGAAGGCACATAAATCTGCGGGAGCCACCGTCTCTCCCCGCCATCCAAGGGAATCCGTTCCTGTCTGCGCCCGCCAAACGCCGAGCTGTGAAAACGTTCGCCATCTGTATCCATCATGGAGACTATGGATTCTAGTAATAGGCAAAGGTCCGTGTTTGTCCAGTCTTCGTTGCCGGCGGCCTGGATGACGTTCCCGTTCTTTGACCAACATTCAACTGACTGTGTCATAGTGTCGGTTTACCCTCAATTAATCACTTCAACTCCGAAAAAATCAAGCGGGAAGAGGTGGAGCATCAGAGGAAACATTCCGTGTCGGCCATGATCAGTCCGTCGTACCCCTTCCCTGGGCCGCCGCATTCGTTCAGCAATCACCAATCGTCAGCCGCCAACTCAGTTCAAGGGACACTGGGGGGCTTGCTTTCTCCACCAGAATCCCGGAGAACATCTGGAGATGGCGATGAGAAAGAGCGGAGAGCGCCCGCACGGCAATCCTTACCATCGATACATGAGGCTCTTGGAGGATCTGAGCCGGCACTATCCTATCCAGCGCCGCCGCCATCTGCTCCGGTGTCGGTAGCCCAACCATATCATCCCCCTTCTACGGCCACCTCCCCGTCAGATCAGAGAATAAGAGCATACTCGACCACAGATTTCCACAGCCAGGGCCCCCCCAATCCGTATTCTCGTCCGCGGAGTCCGTACATGAGTGCGCCTGCCATACCCGCGCCCCCCCCTCCGCCTCCACCACCACCTGAAACTCAAGGTTCGCCGTTGCCACGGCCGGCGTATCCGCCGGTCCAGCATAATCCAAAACTGCCAACACTTCACCCCTTGAGGACAACCCAGTCACCGCCATCCAGCTCTACTCGACCGAATCCGTATACGGGTTATCCTCCCCCGCCACCTTCAGCGTACGAACCGGCACCCCAATCCGCCGGACCCATGAACTCGCATTACGGCTACGGGCAATATCTGCCGCAGTACCCCTTGTCCGCCCCTCCTCCAAGTGGCCCTGGGTCAGCATATCCTCATTCTGCGACCTATGTAAACTCCGCACCTCCTGCTAGGTATAACCAGTTCCCGTCCTTTCGCTCCGACAATGGTGAGCCAGGTCGAGTTGAAGAAATAAAGAAGCCGTATGGCGAAAATGTAAAGAGGCATCTAGAGAGTTTTGATCTCGAAGCTTCGCTCAACGAGGTATGGCCATGTCCAAATAATTTGGGAGTACTTACTCACGATTCTAGATGGCTGAAGGCGCTGGCCGCATAACCGATTTCTCTAAGAACTATGGACAGAGGGCCCATGACACCGCCCGGATCGGCATGCCCCGGAGCTCAATGCCTAGATTGGAAGAGGTCGACGATATGCTAAAACAAAGCGAAAAAATTCAAATGTCACTGCAACGCATGCGTGAGGTGGTGTTCAATCATCAGCAGGCCGATATGATGGATCAGAAGCAAGATTCTCGCTACCGACCTGTCAACGGCTACGAGCATGAAGGCACAAACAACTATCATGAAGAAGGCAAAGGAACAGGGGGGTTTGCTGGCGCTGATACCAAGAAGCGACGCGGGGTAAGTGCCGTCAATAGCAAACACATTTACGAATCTAACATGGCGTGTAGCGTGCCGCTCCACCTGGAAGATGTCATAGCTGCAATCGAGCTGAGACTCCAGAATGGCGTCGTGGGCCTGATGGGGCAAGGACATTATGCAATGCCTGCGGTCTGCGTAAGTCTGCTTTCGACAATGTCCACTTTCTCAACTAACGCCCCACTAGATTATGCGAAGTTGACTCGCAAGATGGGTGGCAATAAACCAATGACTAGCTCGAATATTCGACCAAAATCTCTCGCTGGCGATGGGGCACCTGGAGTATAGCACAGTCTCGCCGTCTATAGACGCATGACTCTCTGGTCGATTGCCGTCCCTCCTCAACATTCGTCTCACTGTTTCATACCCCGGTTAAACGGCCATCTATCATCATTATCTGGTTTCGACTGGGCCTTCCTTCAGATTCCGCAATTATTTAGAACCATCATAGCAAGAAGTCTATCTACCACAAATAGAAAGATACCTCCACCATAATGATTGGATCTGGCGATTCTACGGGTACCAGTCACATCTCTCCATATCTCTCACTGATTCGCCCATTCGCATTTTCGGCAACTTTCGGACGAAACCATCACTATTGCATTTTTGGGAGAGGGGTACAACGAAGGACGAGACCCTTTGGGCCTCCGTTAGGGCTGCAACATTCATAAATTTTAATCTATCGGCGACACTCGCAAATGGGACATTGTCCTACGGAAATACTACTACGGTGTTTGGTGGGGTTTCTTTGCGAAAAGTCATCACATTTGCATCAAACCATTTAAACCCTTCTTGTCTGTTTCGAAAACTGCGAGACTAGTTCTTTTCAATTCATGATGAGGGTTGTTCATTATACCATGGCATTCTGAAGAGGTTTTATATACTTCATGAGCATTCACCGGAGATGGAAATTCTCTGGATTTTTTTTTTTATACTTTTCTTGATTTGGATTACAGTGTCAATGGAAGATACTTGGTTGGCGTTTCGATGGGATTGGGTTGCGCTTCTGAGAGTCAGAAGGCGCCGCTGTTTTTCCTTTTGTGCGACGACTCTCACGCCGTTTCGAAAGTGTATGAAGTTCTTGGGTGTTGTGGTCTATTGGAAAAGAAGAGGGGGTTAGCATAGCGTGGGGACGTGTGCATAGTGCAGATCGAGATTGGAAGACCAAGAAGATACGTCGAGGTACATAGGTGCCTAGCTTGAATGGAAAGAGGGATGGGTATCCTGTGGTCTTGAGTGTGTTTCTTCTAGTTACCTACTGCCTAGGTGCTCCGTCTGTGAACTATTGCATATCACATGTGATTGTTGAGTCTTATCTAACCAGTATAACCCAAAAGTTGCTGCTTGTCTTTTGTGAATTGTACATCACCTGTGCATGTGATTGTCAGATTTCCAACTAATAATTCATATCCATTACCTGGACTTACCCACGGGTCCTTTCCTAGCAAGCTTCCATCACACACCTAGCTTATTCCGTAGCTTCCGTCAAGTTGCATTAAAGCTCCCATCTAGATCCTTCACCAACCCGCTCCCCGTTACACACTCTTCGCTCAATATTTCTTCTTTCAGCCTCGTACAGCATTTAAGGCTTCTTCCACTCATCGAACCCGCGTCTCAGATCTACGCTATGCTCCCTAACCCCTACGTTACCGTCCCTAACCCCTATGTTACCGTCCCTAACCCCTATGTTACCGTCCCTAACCCTTTGATAGATAGCCTAACACACCCTGGACCACTTAGCTAGGCGGGCCGCTGCTGATATGGGGGAACGTGGTACGGCGATGGGGAGGTGAGCTTGTGTTCGCTTTGTCATACTAGGATCGATGAGGGGTGGGGGTTGCGACTTGGCTAAGAGGAAGGTCACTGCACTATGGGGTATGGAGGAATGGCACATCCCACACCAGCGTACTGTACCTGGCAGGAAAACAATTCGTCAGGTTTCGTCAGGCAGCAATAGTTAGGCCTGACGCAGTAGGTAGGATCACTGGTAGGAGGGAAATGCAAGATACCCGGGATGTGTGGTGCGGACGATAATGATGCAGGCTGTGAAACGGACGTTCGACCAATTATTTGGCATTTAGGTAGAGAGGAAGAATTCATGCATGGCGCGATGGATTTTGATAAAGATGCTGCAGATGGCGAAGTACTTGCGTTAAGGGTGGTTAGGGAAGAGAGTAGGGGGGATGGGTATGTGCAGTTACCCCAGTTGTTTAACGGGATTCACCGCCCGGTGCCTTTTTTTTTTTTCTGAGGGGTTAACGGAAGATATATAGTGTATGGGTTAGAGACACAGAAGGGATGGATCCAAGCGAGAAGGCGGATTATACAGCCACTCTTCGTTGCTTATGTGGAGATGAAAAGGAAACAAAGTACAATAGACTTTTGCATTGGATTCCCAAGCCGCCTACTATAGCGACGTAACCAACTAACAAACTTACTAGATATCAGATGATAGACAGAACCGTTCAATCTGACAACCTCTTTTTTCGCCTAGACTTTTTACGATGTAGCTAACCAGCAACTGCACGTGGTCCCACACCCAGTAACACAGGCACCGGTTCGGCAGTGGCTGATATCACCGCATGATATTGAAGCTTGAATCCTCTCACAATCGAGATCTGGGAGAGAAAGAGTAGCATGCTAACACAGGAGAGGATGGAAAGGGAAGGCGAGTGGATGGGAGAGGAGGACAAGAATACTAGGTTACTGAGATGATACTCTTTGGTAACGTTAGTTATGCAAAGAGATATAGCGGTGGCACACAAGATAGAGGGTTTGGTTGTGGAGCGTTACGCTGTACAGCATAACAGGTTTTGTGGGAAAGGCTTGTTATCGTAATGAAGAGGACGCTGACTAACTAAAGAGGAAGAGGTTAGAAAAAGAGTGAATGTCGGCTTAGCGTCATCGGCACGGGGCCTAGGCACTTTTTTACCGACTTTGGACATGCATTAATAATCTTCAACGGCTCCGCACTTCACCATCTCCAAACATTCTTCGTTATGTTCCCCCGCACTCTGAATTCTCACCTTTCCTCTCTCTTCTACATTCTCGCATTTCACGAATTCTCGCTTTCCCCGGTCTCATAGTTGTTCTCTGCAAGCAGCCACGCATATCGCGGACGCCCGCATCTGCTGGCGCAGGAGAGCAACAGGCGTGCCACGTCCCACAGTCAACCCACTAAGATTAGATGACTATCTGTACCGTGTAGCCCTACCTAGCATTTGTCTCTCTATCTTCCCCTCGTGTGCTTGGCCAAGGCCTGCGTGGGGATACGCAAACGTCGTCCCTGATTGATTCGGACTTCACGAAAAGCCCGTCGCAAGCACAACAGCACATTAGGCTCGATCGACGATGGGGTTGCTGTGAGACCTATCTTATGCTCAGTGTTGTTGATGATCACTTTTGCTAACGTCTCATACAAAGGGCCATTGGAACCCCGCTTGATTGGCCCGAGGCGAAGAAAGTCGCCAGTCATGTCCGGTCATGGGGAATTGAAGTAGGTTTTGCTCTGTCCCCAATGAAATGGTTGCTGAGGGACGATTTTGTGACTCGGTTTTGCAGCAACTTCTGGCGATTTGGCAGAATGCCCGTGGGAAGGAGAGGGATGCCCTTTTGTGGGGAGATGAGGTAAATAAAAGAAGACACCAGAGAGTGTTTTTTTTTTTTTTTTTTTTTTTTTCTTATAGAGATTGCGTGACTGATTAGATGGTAGGTGGAATATCTCGTCGTGTGCTATGATGATGAAAACCGTAAAGTCCGTCTCTCTCTTCGTCAGGCAGACATTCTCGCAGCGCTCGCTACGGATGAGAAGCTGTTGGACCAAGGGGGTGGAGTGCCGGATGTTCAGAGAGGTGATGTCAGGTGAGCAATGAAACGACTACGTTAGGTGTACGTCCAATTGACCCAATCAGGCAATCAGAGACTACCGCCCCAGTGTTCCATCCCGAATTTGGACGCTTCATGCTCGAAGCTACGCCTGGGAAACCATGGGGCATCGGATTCAAGGATCTTCTCGACGTCGAACCAAACATGAAGTGGCGGTACATAACCATCCTCTCTGCGCTTCCCATTACCAAGAACGGCACTGATTTGCTTGTAGGCGGAAAATAGCAAAGGAACACATGGACAAAGATGAATATCCAATCACACTGACTACTTTCCCACGCTTGGGCGCACCCGATTGTACTGTTCCTTCGTATCCGGTATCGGGGCCCAAGTTGCGCTCGCAGTTTGTGCCCGATGAGATTGCCAACCCACATATCCGGTTTCCCACGCTGGCGGCCAACATCCGCGCCAGACGGGGACGCAAGGTAGAAATCAATGTGCCTGTTTTCCGAGATGAGAAAACGCCTTGGCCGTTCCGGGATCCGACTGTTAACTATGATCTTCATCAGTGGCCGGAAGATGACGATGTCCGGAATGGGGCGGCGAAGGAGAACCATATTTACATGGATGCTATGGCGTTTGGAATGGGGAGTTGTTGTTTGCAGATTACGTTTCAGGCTAAGAATATTGAGGAGGGGAGGAAGATGTATGATCAGCTTAGTCCGCTTGGTCCAATTTTGCTGGCATTGACGGCGGCGACGCCGATTTATAAGGGGTTTCTGGCGGACACGGATGTCCGGTGGAATCAGATCAGCCGCGCAGTGGATGACCGTACTCCAGAGGAGCTGGGCGAGAAGGTACCTACGGCCTGTCCATCTATACTAAAACCCGCTAACATTTCCGAGCCCCTAAAAAATGACCGCTGGCGCATTCCCAAATCGCGTTACGCCTCCAACTCGACCTACATATCCCAAGACCCGCGCCTCCGTCGCGAATACCTCGATCCGGACCTAATCTACGACAAAGACTTGAAACAGCGTTTGTTGGATGGTGGAATGGACGATCTGTTAGCGACACACTTTGCACATCTCTTCATCCGCGACCCCATCGTTGTCTTTGCCGAAGATCTGAAGCACTTGGACCTCTCCAAAGCCGACCACTTCGAAAACCTGCAATCCACAAACTGGCAGCACATGCGTTTCAAACCTCCCCCACCGGGATCGGACACCGGGTGGCGCGTCGAGTTCCGGCCCATGGAAATCCAGATTACGGACTTTGAGAATGCGGCTTTCTCGATTTTCATTGTGTTGATCACGAGGGCCATTTTGAGTTATGACCTTAACTTCTATATCCCCATCACCAAAGTCACCGAGAATATGGAGACGGCACATATCAGAGATGCGGTGTCAAGCCAGAAATTCTGGTTTAGGAAGAACCCCTTTACGCGCCCCGTGCGCTCGTCTACCGAATCTCAGACACCGCCTGGAAGTCGGCCGCCGACGCCGTTTGGACCGGTGGAGGAGGAGTTCGAACTCATGACTATCAACGAAGTCATCAACGGGCAGCAATCCACGGACGGAGGGTTTCCGGGGTTGATTCCGCTCGTGGAGAATTATTTGAATAGCATGAATGTTGATGTGGAGACAAGGTGCGATTTAGCGCGATATTTGGATTTGATTAGGAAAAGGGCGGATGGGACGTATTGGACGGCTGCGAAGTGGATTCGGGAGTTTGTGAGGGGCCATGAGAGGTATGAAGGAGATAGTGTGGTTGGTGAGGAGATAAGCTTTGATTTGGTTAGGGCGGTGGAGAGGATTACGGAGATGGAGGGGAGGGATGGGTTGGGGAAGGAGTTTTTGGGACGGCGTAGGTAGAGGGTGGAGGAGTTGAAGGAAGGGGCTAGGACGTAGTAAAAGGTTCGGTCGGTGGTTCATGATTCGGGGTTGGGGCTGCGGGTTGCATTTGCATTTGCATGTGGGTTGGGCAGAGGGTGGTTATCTGAGCATATATCAGACTTATAGGGTGAATTCACGCTACCTTTTCTCTCTACACATCATGCACCACGCTATTCGGATATAGCTTTTTATATCTATGGTTGATATCCTTATATGGTACAAGCTTCTTGCTCTGTCTCTACGAAAGGAAGGGATATACTTACAACGACCCGTCCTTAATCAACCCCCGTGAAAAAGTAACAGCAGTCTCATCGCATCCATCACACCAATCTAACCCATCCACTATGTCCCAACCACCTATCCCTTCCCTTCCTTCCCCTCCAATCGTGCTCCATAAAATCCTCCTTTACCTAGCTGTACCACCTTCCTTATACCTGTATGTCGAAAACCCTTGTTTGCACCATCCATATAGGTCGCATGCCATCTCCATTCACTCTCTTTCTCCCCAACCTTCTGACGGTTCCTAGGTGATTGCTGTTTTAGGATAACGAGGGGGTAGGGGAGAGAATAAGGGTAGGCACGCGATAGGGTACAGAAGTATATAAAGTGAGATAGTACTTTGGAATATAGTGAGTTTGGAATAAGGGAGGGAAGAGGAGGAAATAAGAAGTGCGAGAGTGACTACATGGTAGTAGGGAATAAGCAAGTAAGATAGTAATGACAGGATGAGTAGCTCAGCGAGATTGTATATAGGGGACTGGGCGGGTTAGCGAATGATAAAAATGGTGGAAAGCGAGATTTGGGGGAAGTGCTGATAGAGTGGATGGTGGATTGTGGACTGCTAGGAATGGGAGATGGGATAAATGACGATGAAATTGTGACCTCAATCGATTGATCCTCTTTTACTATTTGCAAACGGCGACAGTTCCATGGCATCCCACTATACACTGTGGATATGTTGATTGCTTTCGTTTCTGTTCATATTGCGCTAACGCTCGAATGCATTCCCCGACATCTAAAGATCCTCCACATTCCTACTTTCCTTCTCTTAATCATACAAGCTTCCCAAGGTTGTTCAACTCGACTAAGCCCCACGTCCACCCCTTTCATCCTGCATGCCAATAGCTGGGTCCGGGGCAGCCGGATGGTCCTTCTTCGCCTTCTTAACCGCCTCCCCACCACTCCCCTCCATAGCTGAATCCTTGGCGCCCTCTTTCTTAGCCCTATCATCCATATCGTCAGCATCTTATCCTCCAAGGCAAGCATCCGAATGTCCCACTCAGCATGAATCGCAGCATCTCAATTCACCCGTGTAACAATGGACAAGGCGAGATTGAAATAGAACAGGTTCAACTTACTTCATTCCATCCAATGAATTCGCACTCAACGGATCATTCCCATCCTTCCGCGTTGCATTCTCCGGATCGCCCTTTGTGCTGCTGCTCGCCTTCCCCTGGTTTGGAAGCTCACTCGTAGGCCTATTCGCGGGTGGTAAATCCTGCGGCCTGCTGGCTGAAAGGGAGAAGGGGCGAACGACGGGACGGAGAGAGCTCTGGCGGGTGTACTGGCGTGCGGAGAGAAGGGATTGCCGGAGGGCGGGGGAGAGGGTGAGCTGTGTGTACATTGTGGTTGTTGTTAGGCTTGTAGGTTGGAGTTGAGTAATTGAGGTGGGACGAAATGAATTGATGTGGTCGAGATGAATTGGTAGTTGAATTGGGTATGAAGGAGAGAGGGATGAGGTTGGTTTTGTACCGTCGTCGATCATGAGGTTCATCGCTCAGTATGACGAAGCTCCTGCCATATGCGCGATGACGCAGGTCCAAGCACCTCGGCTCTTCCTGCATGGATGGTCAGCCTCATCCGCTTAACCAGATACGGGAGTGCGGGGCATCCCGGCTTGGCGGAAAAGTTCCGTGCCCCGTGCCCCTCCACCCTCAACCGCTGCTCTGAAGTCTTGATGCTTGATCAGGATAAAGTCCGTAGCGGATCCTCATACAGTGACGATGGCTGCTGCACTCGAGAAGAGTGAGGAGTTTCCTTGCACATTGTCCGTTCCCCCAACATCGTCAACACAATATATATTCCATCTAACCCATTTTACAGAACCCTACGCATCCCCTTCCCCACCCTCCGTCTCGCATCCACCGCTCTCCGCACCCTCTCTGTTGACCAAGAGCTTTCACCCCTCGTCCGGCGCTCCTTCTCCCTAACCGACTCTACAAATACCGAATCTGCCGTCGAACAAAGTGTCCTCAAAGTCGAGTATGCCGCCACAACCAACCGAATGCTACGCGTCGCAGTAAACGGCTTCTTCGAAAGCTTAGGCGTTGTGATAGGCGTCATGAAGGAGTTGGATATTGATGTTGTAGATAAGCCGGGAAGAGAGGGGTTGGAGGGTGTGCAGGGTGTTTTTAGGGTCGGGGAATGAGGTTGTGGCGAGGGTCCTGATAACACTGGAAGCGCTTCGAGGAAGTGTTTACAGAGGAAGGTCTGTCTGATACTGTACTTTGGAGCCCCGAAGAGGAAGAAATTGAGACCCCAAAGGTTATCTTCCACCACCAAGTTGACTGGAAGCAAGGGGCAGCACAGGATTGTCAGACTAGAAGATACTAGTTTCCAGTAACTAGAAGGAAAGCTCCTATATAAGGGTTCCTCCACTGCCTAGATACAGCGCATATGTCGTAGCACATGTCCTTTCTGCCTATATAGTAGCTGGGTCCGATAAATTAATCCAGACTTTACTCACCTTTAGATTTCTACCATCTAAAGGTTTATATAATGACATTAAAGCTATAGAAGATAGACTCTTTTTAAGCGTATGTCCTTACACCTAGGTTTAAAGTAGAAATAGTAGAAAACGCCTCGTTGCCTTACTTAGCGGTTGAGTCTGTATCTAATAATACGAATTGCCTCTTTCCTTAGA
>ML994249.1:0-25697 GCA_010093945.1 Delitschia confertaspora ATCC 74209 | reverse complement strand
TCCCCCCCTCTCCTCTCCTCCCTTCCCCTCTCCCCCTCTCTCTCTCCCTTACTTTGACGTCGTTCCTCAATCTTCAAAGACCACTTGTCGTCAACTGCATTCATGTCGGCCGGAACTGTCATCGTCCCACTGTGGCCTGGATCTGATGGAGATGCCACCCAGTAACTCAAAATCACCCTATTTTTTAGATTACACTGCTAATTATGCAACAGTCGGCCCACTCCGACAGTTCCGCCCTACTCTAAGGTGGATCCGCCGACCCTATATCTCGAGAAAATCGGTATGATGTGGATGGAGAAGAGACGCGAAGCTTTGCCAGGTTAGGTCCCCAAATATGCACCTTCCCCCATGTTGAGGGCGTCTGGCCGGTGCAGGTTGCCAGACCATACTTCCATGCAACTCAAGGCCAACATGCTATAGGTGTCAAATATGTTCTCGAACGACTGCCCACCGGTTATGAGCTCTATGAGCGACCCCGTCTTTCTGATGCAAAGACGGTAAGTCTCTTCCCCAAACCGCATCATCTCCTACCTCACTGACTTCTTCCGCAGATCGACAAGTTTCTGTTCGGTCACCCCTATCATAAGTATTTCAACTCACCCAACCGCTTCTTTCCTCATTTTCTCCATTTGATGGAAAACAGGGGAAGCAACACCGGCTGTCCTTGCGCTCTTTGCCTACCAAAACCAACCGGCCGCCGCGCCGCTCCTATCCCCAACGCATCTTCTAAACCCTCCGGCGTCACCATGCCCCATGCAAACAGGGTTTCGAGAGTCAGAAACGATTCTCTAGCCATCCGTAAGTTCCCCACTCCTGTTCTTCCCCAAATGTCCACAAGCCAACATGCCTTCCCCACAAAGACAAGGCCAGGCCGAAGACGCTGGGTGCCGGCCTAGACACCACACGTGTCGACGAGGAGGGCAATCCCGATGTTTATCGCAACTTGATCGACCGCCTGCGCTGTGGTGGTTCCATCGATGAGGAAATCACCGAACCGATGAGTCTAGATTGGCGCGCTGAACAGGAGCTCATCCCCAGCACCCTCCAAACCTTGCAAGAGCAACCACAATGGATCCCACGGACGGGAGATCTGGTTATATTTGTCCGCAACCTGGGGGATCGCGAGGAGATATGCTATGACGACAAAACCTCCACATTTAAGCTGTACGACCACGCCGCCAAACTTTTCACTGGTTTCCCCAAATGGGAAGCCGGCGTCGTCGGCCAACCGCCGGCTGAGAGGATGACGATTGAGGACCTCGTCATGCCCACGCCTAAAGAGACTGCTGTGAACTACTCCGGTCTCCGTATTGAGCCGATATCGAGTCCGAATGAGACCGATAAGTTCTGGGAGAAACGGTATACATACGTACCTCTGCATCATACAAGACCGATGGTATTCTGGAAGGACTATGTGGGTCCAATTCCGGAGGGCGAGTGGCATCCTACTGTTAAAAACGCATTGAGGCTCATGTCAGTTTTCTCCTTGATGGGGAAATACCGTTTCAAAGGGACATGGCCATCCGCATCCATATTCTGTCACGGGATGTTTATCGGTTCAGAAATGTTCGCCGTCGGCGACGCAGTGCGGGTTTTACCAAAAGTATTCCCCTCCTCCTCATCCGACGTCGATAGGCGGGAATCGCAAGACCAACAAACAGATGTCTTGATTGTCCAATCCATCCAACTGAAGCTTTCCAATTTGGATCTGGCTTCGGATAACGACTACGACCAAGGCCGGCCCTACACGTCCACCGTCTACATCACCGGCACCGGGTACACTCAGGATAAACGCCGCTCAGGTCCCACATCTTCCGACCAGTTGTCCGCCCCGCTGACGCCTATTCTGGAGAAATATGGCACTTGGTATCCGCTCCACGGCCCTGATAAAGCCATGCAGGTTCCGCTATCGAGGATTTTGGGCAGGGCGTATGAGTACGAAGCCATGGTGCTGTGGTTCCCCAGCCTCACCCCTGACAAATCCGCCATTATTCCTCCGTCTATGGCCAAGGGGGTGGCCTCTATTCTCGAAGCCAGGGCGTACGCCTCGGAGAATGATCATCGCATTGATCATTCCGGTGCGAGCAGTTCGGAATGGTTCTGGGGCGACACCCGCGCCGAAGCTCTCGATATCCACAGCCTCAACGGTATGGATGTGTCGAAGTACGATAATGAAAGGGATCTTAATGATGATAAGAAGATGTGTAGGATTTTGGAGGAGATGGATAGCGAAGCTTTGAGGTTGGCAGCTAATCAGGTTCCTATGAAAGGAGCGCAGGAGCAGGGGGTGGGGAGTATGAATTCAAGGGCCGTTGTACATAAACCCAGGGATGCTGAGCCGGGGAATACTGCGGAGAGGACAGGCGGGGAGGGCGGTGAAGAGGAGAAGAGTGGCTCCGAGAGCTCCAGCTCAGATGAGGGGATCATATCCTCCGGCCGTCTACCCAAACACAACTGTACTCAAAACACTCCAGACTTGACGGTGAAAGTGGAGAACCTGAGTCCGCTGAAACAGAGCGTGAAAAGCAGCCCCACGAAACCTCCATTGAAGAGCCCAATGACGAAACCGGGCCGTCATGCGAGAACGAGTGTGCTGGTGGATCCGGAGGAGGCGAAGCAGGTTGCGAAAAAGAAGAGGATTTTGATTGTTATTGATGACTAGGATCAGGAGAGGGAAAGGTGAAAAATAGCAATGTTACAATGTGGTGGGCGGTTGTGGGTGTGGATATGTGGAGATGGATACGAATATGCTGCCTGTCTTCATGTGGGTTTCGACTACGACTACGATTGGACGGAATCGGATCCATGTTGAACAAAGCAGGGTTCTAATATCTCTGTACCCAAGAGGGCGGGGCGTGTACACGATCAGTTGTTGAATCAGACAGATGCTTGAACATCTCCGTATATCCAAGAGAACAGCATCGAATAAGAATTCGGCCCTTCTGTTATGAAAGGGATATTGTTATGAAAAAAAAATAAAGACAATGCTTTCATCCGTAGGATTATTCCAAATGGGACACGAAAGTTCCTCTCCAGGTCCTTGAATCATGTAGGAGTACTATGCGGGAGTACTCGTATGCGGAAAATCCCAAGAAGAATATCTTTAAATTCAACGACTCATAACACAATAGAAGCCTATATAGTCTCTCGTACCAAAGCCACCCCTCCTTTAGCTTTCGACGGAGCGCCATGGACTCGGTATTTAGAAAACTCTTGAGCTGTTCTAATGTGAATCCAATGCTTTTTTGTGCCCACTGAGACAAGGCTTCCCTGCAGCACTATGCGTAAACAGTCACGAAATTTTTTATCATTGGGCCCGTTAACTGTTATACATGGGACCACACTTTACCATTTCTGAAATGGGTTGCAGATATAGAACAATTCATTTGATCATTCCCTTCCCTCGTAGATCATAGAATCCAAGAGTAGCGTCCAAGTTCCTATCTACAGTGGGGGCAGTTCAAGTTCTCGGCCGTTTCCCGTGAAGTTCTTCCCATACCGGCATCCGCCAAATATTAAAGAGTCGTATATACGAAAAGAAAGGGGTATCATTTCGCCACCGGAATGCCTGAGAAAGAGACGCCAAAAAATGCTGCCCCCCCCCCCCCCCCCCCAAAAAAATAGCGATGGTATAAAACTAAAGTGAAAGAAAAAGGCATCAAACGAGCGGAAACCCTCCGTGCACCCCAAACTCTAGAGGCCGATCCTCTAGAGCTCCTGCAACGATTCATTCAGCGCATCCTCATCCAAAACCGTAGGCTCCAATTGACTCGGAGTTTCTGGAATAGCATCGAAGAATCCCCATATGGGGCCAGTTTGATTAATGCCTGAAGGTCGTAGGCGGATTGGTATATTACCGGTTTTTGGCGCAATGGTTGGACGTTTAGGCGCAGAGGATGCTGGGCTCGTTTTGCTAGGATTGAGCAGGACGGGTTTAGGGAGAATGGGGATGTCTTTACTGCCACCTCCTGAATCGGTGTTGGGCAGCATAGATATGTTCTCGTTGTCATCCACCGAAACGGCCTTCGGCGGCACGGAGTCATCTTTGCTCCTACCTCCTAGGTCGGTCTTTGTCGGTACAAAGACATCTCTATTGCCATCTTCTCGACCGCCCTTTGCTCGCTCTGATGAAGAGACAGATGCCTCTCTCGAAGGAGAAACCCCCCACTTCCCAAACACCCAGCCGCCAACCTTCTTCCCGAATCCCCTACCCCTCCTCTCGCTCTCCACCCTCCTCTGCCCAGCAAGTGAGCCATGCAAAATCGACCGACTCAATGCACCACCATCTCTCTCCGTCCTACTCATACTCGCCGTTACCGTAGCCGTAGCAGTCCAAGCCGTAAGCACCGGATCACTAGACGTCCCTGACGACGGCGACGCAAATCTTGGGCTCGTCGAGTAAAACAACTGCGAAGGACGGGATTGCAGGGTATGAATATCCATACCAGATACTGATATGAGGGATTCGTGGGATGCTGTACGGCGGACACCAGGACAGCGAGGCTGGAGATTTGGGGAGAACATGGGGGAGGCTAGGGAGTTGTTCTCGGAGATTTCTTCGTTTTCTTCCGGGATGGCGGAGTGGAGGGATGGAGAAGAGATAAAGATATCGGAGGACTCTTGGGGGCTGGCAAGGGAGACTATGGCGGTTGCGGGGGCTGACTTGGTTTGCAGGGAAAGGTGGGTGGAAACGCTGCGGAAAGGGGCGATGGATGGCAGTTTCACTCCTTTAACGTCCACCTTCTTCAGACTGGATGGCATAAATTGCGGAGATCCGGAGCCAATGCTTTCAGAGGGGCTCGTTGGTCGAGAAGAGTCATATGCTACATCACTGAAAACCCGGTCGTATATTGATGGATGCTGATAAGAAGAAGACAGCGGAGAGGAAGGAACAGAAGAAGGAGCCAGAGTTGTTGCATTGGACCACCGGTTCGGGTTTGGCGGTACAGTGACAGAGGTTTGAGCCAGGATCGTTCCTGCTGCAGACGCAGAATGTAGACCGGGACGGACGGAAGGTGTGGAGCGGCCGGAAGTGAGAACTTGACGCTTCTTCTTCGCGCGTCGATACGGCTGTACTCGTGAAGGCCCTACCTCCTTTTTGGGGGCCGGCCCGTGATAATGATGATGAATGTGCAGTTCCTGGTTGACGACGGGCTCAACAGGCTCACCCACCGTTTCATTCTCCAATTCCGCCTGCAAACTGGGTGTTGCATGCTCTTGCTCGGTTTGAGGAATAGGCTGGTGGGTCCGCAAATGTTCTCGAAGTCGCTCAACTTCCTCATTCGAGTTCATAAGCATCTCACGTAGTTCCAGAATACCGTGTTGAAGATTCGCATTGTCCAGAAGTATGTCCTTGACGAAATGGGAGACGACGCTTACAGTTCCAGTTGCCACATCGCCAGAATTGACTTTACCGACTTTCACCCTCGCCGCTGCCGTCGCTAACTCCGCGTCTACAGCCATTCGCCGCTCCATACGCATTACGATTTCCACATGCCGGTCACGTTCTTCTCTTGCCTCCTTTTCAATCCTGTCGATTTGATATTGGAGATGTGCAATAGTTATTTCAGCTCTCTTCCACCTTTGCACAGCGGTCCGCTCATCGATGGTCTTGGTCTCTAAAGAATGGTGTAACTGTGTTTGCTCTCGCTCGAGTTCGACTAATTGCCGTTCGAGGTCTTGAGTCCTGCTTGCTAATGCGGACAACCGTTCTATTTCCCCTTCGGTAGATTGTAGTGTAGTGGCAAGGGCCTGGATCTGCCCGTCAGATTCAGCGACCGTATCGTTAAGCTGCTCGAGTTGGTTGAGGAGGTTGCGGTTCTCTTTGATTGTCTGCGCATTCCTGTGTTCCAATTCCAACTTCTCCCTTTCCAACGCCTCAATTGTAGCCATCATTTGACGGCGATCGCGTTCGGAATCAGCAACGTAAGTTTCATGGCGGACGAGGAGGGCCTGAAGAAAGAAGGTTAGCGACATGGCGTCAGTAATTTAAGGATACGAGACAGGTGAGATAGGGGAGAGGAGAAAGAGAGAGGAGAAAGAGAGAGGAGAAAGAGAGAAGAAAAAGAGAAAGAGAAAAAGAAAACATGCCTGACCAAGTTGAGCAGCCCGAGTAACGTCGCGTTCAAGACCTTCTAGAAGAGTGGTGTTATGGGCGAGGAAGGCACAGTCTTTGGAGCCACAGCAACATTGAATAACGCTGCTTCTTGTTATGGCAGCGCTCGCCATATAGGACGATGGGTGCCCAGCGAAGTAAGTGGGGCTGCAGACACGACAACCGTGGACAACAAGTTCGCACAATAAAGAGTTGGTCGAAAGCGGTTGGGCATGTCTATGTATGCGTTGGCGGAAGTGCAGGAAAGGAGAGACAAAGGGAGGTGGAGAGAGCTGGTGAAGGTCCGACTGCTCTGTCCATCAACCCACTTGGGCATGCACCGGTGGTCGCGCGGCGTGCTGCTTTCCCCACGGTGATCCCAGCCACTCCTTTTGTCTGCAAGGAGGCCGGGGGCTGGTGAAATAAAGTGCTGCAACCAAGCCTCAAACGAAAACACCATGTTGTTCCTGATTTCTGCTCTGTTATCCACCAATCCTGATCTTATCCAACGTCATCTGCTATCGGTCAGTTGTTCGGGAACGGCTCTGACTCTTGTGGCGCTTGAAGGCTACCACAGTGCAACTCTTATGGATGAATACGGCAACACATGACCAGCAGACCACAACTCATAATTATGACTCTTGCTTATGGAGGAAGAAGGGAATACGCAAGGAAAAAAGGGAATACGCAAGGAAGAAGGAAATATGCAAAGTTTATATAATTCTCCTCTTCTGCTTTTGACCTTCTGTTCAACTGTACTGTCTGTTGGTTCTATTCTTTACATTTATCCACTCGCTCTCTCTTTAAACCATGCTTCGATGTCTGGCCTTCCGAACCACTACCCTTACCCCCATTCGGTTGGATCGACCTTCCTACGCTGTAACAACGCATCAAACATGGTCTCAAATACAAGTCTCTCCCCTCCTTCTGTCAATCTTCTTCCACCGCTCCAGTGAGAGCCGTTGCGAACAAATCCCCGTCCCAAAGGGTACACCTTTGGCTTCCAACAAGGGAAAGCTACATACATCTTCAACTGGCAAAGACTCTCTTTCCCCTGCTACCAACTTTAGAGAGCTTGTTGGAGGCAGTCGACCGATATACTATGGCCTTATAGTGGTTCTGACTATCTTTGGCACCATCGAATCGATATTCTGGCTACAGTTTATCACGAGAAGATTTTTCCCTTCCAAAGACAGAGAGGAGAGAAATGGATAATGTAATCCAGACCAAGCTGTCTAATGGGTGGGTCTGTATCATCGTTAATGGGTGCGCGCAACTGTACGACTTGTTTTTGTATATTACTTTCGTCTCTTCTTGGTCAAGGTCGCCTATATGGAATATACCCCGCACCGCCGAGGGGGTTGGAATTCATCTCTTCTCCCCACTTTCTCCTCAGAGCTAACTGATCACCTTTCCTGCTTCTTGATTTCTTTCCGTCAGATCTCGACCAAGATGAGATCTTGCTCTAAAAATAATCTATTGTCCGATCCGACCCACTCTCTCCCGTCGACAATCATGTGCCAGCCACAGCGTCGGCCCTCCGGCGCGCCACATTCTCGAATCTGGGCACAGCCTCTGGAGACGTCATCCCATTTTTTCTCAACTGCAAAAGTCTCTTCCACCTCCATTTTCCCCTAACTATTCACAGCTTTCACCCTGTCGCTCCTACGCACCCTCCGATCCACAGCCCATCGGCTTCCTCTCCAAAAATCCGCTCCAATGGGCTGGCTAAACCGTCTCAATCCCACGCCAGCTTTCCCTCCCTACACAGGGCCTTATAAAGTTGGATCAGCACATGTAGAGATTCCAACTGCGGATTTAGAATGTCCAAGTCCTGCCCCTGACGGCGCGCAACCAACCGTTGCTTTCCGCATATTCTACCCGTGTCAGCAGGATTCAAAGGAGCCCGGTGTGCGGTGGATTCCGGATCCGCAGAGGGAGTATATAGGAGCGTATGCGAGGTTTCTTGGGGCAAATTCGGTGTTTGCGAATTCATTTGCGTAAGGAACGCCCCGTCCTTTGGTGTGGATGCAAAGTTCTGACTATGTATGGCAGAATCTTTCCCCAGCTGCTCTACTACATAACCATCCCCGTCCACCGCGACGCCCACATCCTCGAACCCCCAACCCAAAACAAACGATGGCCCGTCATGGTCTTCTCTCACGGCCTCGGCGGCTCCATGAATGCATACTCCCATCTTGTGGGATCCCTGGCCTCACACGGGATCGTGGTAATCGCGCCCGACCACCGCGACGGCAGCTCCCCCATATCCTTCGTCAGCGACCCAAAAACCGGAAAGTCTACCAGTGTAGAATATAGAAGACTCCCACACAAACCCTCCACAGAAGTCTACGAAGGCCGGGACGAACAGCTGCGAATACGACTATGGGAACTAGGCCTAATCCACTCCGCGCTCATAAAACTAGACAGCGGCTTGCCCCTCAAAAACCTTCGCCGCACCTCCAAGCATAACCACAGCACAGATACCCTCTCCCAATTCACAAACCTCCTCTCTGTCCGGGACCCTGGTTCCATTTCCTACGCCGGGCACTCCTTCGGCGCAGCGTCTATGGTGCAATTCATTAAATCGACATTCTATCACAAGTCCACCCCGCAGGATTCTAGCTACAAACCCCTATTCACGCCAAGTCCGTCTTCGGATTTAGTCCGCCAAATCACACCTTCCACCTCTGTAACCCTGCTCGACCTCTGGACACTCCCCTTACAGAGCCCCGGCACCGCTTGGTTAAGAGAGAAACCAATGCCGTCGTACCACTCGCCGGAAGGCGGGTCCCGTCTCCTCGCCATCCTGAGCGAAGCGTTCTACAAGTGGTCTGCGAATCTGAATGAGACAATACGCACTGTGGCGAAGCCCAAGACCACGAGTAATACGTTTCCGAACCAACCCGGTCCGCATATATTTTATCCGGTCGCGTCGGCGCATCTGTCGCAGAGTGATTTTGGAGTGTTGTTTGCATGGGTTACTACCAAAATCTTCGGAGCAAAAGAGCCCGAACGTGTATTGAAGTTGAATGTCCGGGCGATTCTTCAGACGCTGAGGAATAGCGGGGTGGAGGTTGCGGAGACGAGTTTTATGGATCGGGAGGTGGAGAGGGAGGATGGGAAGGGGGCAAGAGATGAGGAGATTTTGAGCAGGGAGAAGGGGGTTGTTAGGGATTGGATATCTCTGGGCACGGAAGCCGGGGCCCATGGGCACGAGCAAGTGAGTAAAGGGCCAGCGGATGCGGTTGTAGAGGGCGAGGTATTAGGAGAGGTTGTGCAGGAGGAGGAGCGTTGAACTGATGACTATTGTAAAATGCCTGGATTGTATAGATATCTATAGTAACGTAATCATTAGACTAGCTTTTCATATATATTGGCACGGGGATTCGGCCCTTCCATGAGAGTAGAAGGAAATAGATCAAGATGAAGCCAGTCAGCCTCCTTACGGCGTAGTTACCGATCGCATTTCGTCACGTTAAAGCTATTGTAGAGGGCGTGCTGTTAAAATACTGGAGTGGGCCTGAAGATATACTATGCTCGTTGTGGTTGGAAGACGATAAAGATTCGAGGTAATGGGGAAAAAAGCGTGAGTACGTGTTACAACGTAACCTATTTTTGTTTTTTTCTTTTTGGGCGTTTTCTTGTGAGGCTTTATGAGTTCCATCTGGGGTTGTTTACTGAAAAGAGTGGGATGGTTCTTATGGTCTGGGCGAGTTAGTTATGGGGGATCTGGGTGAAGTTTTAGAGTTCAATGTCTTTCGTGTATCTTTTCTATTGGGCCGTCTCTTTAATTAAGTCTTCCTTAAAAGGAAAAAAACATTGTCTCTTTTCAGTAGTCCTTATCAGATATATCTCCACCCCTTATGATTTTTTACCTTTACTACAGGATATATTTGGAGAGAACATATGGCTTGAAAGCCTGGAATGTGGTAAGATCTTGTGAGCAGATTCTGACTTTGGCAATAGCTTGCTTGAAAGGAAGATGGTATTACCTATGTATAGAGGAACCCAACGCGACATGACAGATACGAATGCATATATTGTAGCTAAAACCGACTATTCGCGTCATTCTTGGTCTTTTCGTCAGATTCCAGATTACTGTACCGCTGGTAGCCTCCAAAATTTCAGCAGCATACCTGTGAAGCAGTAAGTAAATCACGTGATTAAGCGAACGCACCGTCACGCGATCCTGTACTCGCCACCTCTGGATCCTACAACACTTAAGCCCGCCCTTCCCTCCCACTCTCCAACTCTCTTTCTCACCACCACACTCCAGCTGTCTCTGACTGTCCTATTTTAGAAAGAATAGATGCTACTAAGTATTTGCTAGCCTCTTGTTGTTTACCAGTCTTTTTTTTATTTTTCAAGATCACGATCCTCGGTATCTTTCCACACCCATCGGTCTACAAACAGCAAACAGCGAACAGAGCGGCAAAAACTCTCCCTCTGCACACATTTGAGCAGCAAAATTACCCAGAAACTTTCCCTGTGTCATTCTTTATTGTTTATCAGTTGAGTCGCACTCACCCTCAGTGTCCACGAAACGCGGGTTGTCCCCATCCCCGTTCTCACTTTGATTGCAATCAGCATGGCTTACAAGCTCGACTGGGATAAGTATAACAGGGAGATGGATGATGAGCGGAAGCGCCAGAGAATGCTCAGGTTGGCGGAGCTCGAGAAGGAAGAGGAGCGCGTGGAGCGGAAGGGTAAAAACAGCCAGCAAGTTGCCGCTACACTAGAAGCTGCCAAACCGCAGCCTGTCAAGCCAGAAATTTCCGAAGAGAAGGACACGATCATGGGTTCTCTTTCAATTCCAACTTCGGTAGAACCTAAGAGCGTGTCAGATCGCACAATGCTAACTCCAGCTGTGGCAGCAAGGGCAGTCAAGGCCTCAAACTCAGCAGTTTCAACAGTCACACCTCTGTCAATTTGCGCGACTCCAGCTCCAGACATAACAATCAAATCCTCGAGCTCCACAACATCATCAGCCGGCGCATCACCAGTCCACACAGCTCATACTCAAGCTACGGCAATCAGCAGCTCAAGTTCAACGCCGTCAGTATCCATGGCCCCACCAGTCCACTCAACTCCGGCTCCAGTTATGGCAATCAACAGCTCAAGTTCAATGCTGTCAACGTTTATAACTTCACCAACACACACGGCATCAACACATGCCCCAGCTAGTGCTCCATTTCGCGCTTCAGCTCCTGTCACGGTCACGGCTTCACCCATCCACACAGCTCCAGCTCGCGCTTCAGTTCACGCTCAAGCTCCAGCAAGGGCCCCTACTTCCCCAATTCACACGGTTTCAGCCCCAGCCTGCGCTTCGCCTCCAGTTCCCGCTACCGTCCCGACTTCACAAACTCCCGCAACTCCAGTTCAAGTACCAGCTCACGCACCAGCTCACGCTCTAGTTGACGCTCAAACTCCCGCCAGGGCCATGACTTCACCAGTTCACATGACTCACGTTCCAGCTCGCGCTTCGGCCCCTGTCCCAGCCATAACTTCAGGAACTTCCATAGCTTCAGATCAAACTCTAACTCGTGTTCCAGCTCCGGCAACGCCCACCCATGTACAAAACAGTCAACAGTTGGACTTTCTTTCCGTCCCTGCACGAACTGGCACAGCGGCTCAGTCCAAAACTGTACAAATTGGAACAGTGACCTCACCAGGCCCCATGCAGACTGATACAGCCTTGGTGCCAACCCCGCCACTGTGGTATAGAGAAATCAAGCCCGACGGCCCTGCCATACGAGCCCTGCGGAAGAATCGCGACCCCCTTGTGAGAGAAGCGCTCTTATGCATCAGCTTCATCAAAGCCACCATCCACAACTGTATCCAAGCGCAGGATCCTGCCTTACGGGAGAGGTTGTTTGACGAGCTGCGCGACCACCTCCACAAAGTCGAGTTCCTCCCGGTAAACAAGTACATCCTCAAGCTCTCTAAATTTCTGGAGAACCAGTACGGTCTTCCACGACTCTGGCTTGCGGGACCAGTCGCATTTCCTTGGGACATATCCACTGATGCAAAACAACTGTACATTCGCTGGTGCATGGGCATCTTCAACATCGACCTGCTCCGCGGTCTCATAATCAGCAGCGGCGGTAAACGCAACCGCGACAAGCTCGATCCAAAGTGGCCCGGCAAGAAGGACTCCAAGTACCACGGCGGTGGCCATCTCGTCCTCGGTCAATGGTGGCCCTCCATGTTGACTATGATCCGCGACGGTGCACACGGTCATACTCAAGCAGGAATCTCCGGCTCTCCAGGCCTCGGCGCCTTTTCCATAGTCCTCTCCGGCGGCTCCGGCTACAATGACCGCGACGAGGACTACGGCGACATAGTCTATTACTGGGGTACCGACGCCAAGAGGAATGATGGGCAGCCAACCCAATCGACTCTCCGTCTGATCGAGTCCTGTGACATTGTCAAACAGCCCGTTCGCGTTTTTCGTTCTATGAACCTCAAGGCGGATAATCCGTATAGACCTGAATGCGGCTATCGTTACGATGGCCTCTATGACGTTGTCAGCTATGAGATTTCGCAGAGTGAGGTGGAGAAGGCGGCACATAGGTTCAAGCTTGTGCGTCAGCCGGGTCAGCATCCTATCCGTTGTGCTCTTAACGGGGAGAAGTCGAAACGGCCGACTAAGTACGAGGTTGAAGCTTATCACAGGATGAAAGATATTGTTTCTGTCCAGCATACGTGATTCGTTTCGACGCGGATCTGTGATCTTCCGCTTGGATTGCTCTCTCTGTTGGGCTGACTGTCTCCGGGACTGCTTCTCCTCGGATTGAATGTCTGTTTGACTGCGCTCCCCATCGAACTGACTCTGTCTTGGACTACTCTCTCTATCGGCCCAGTTCTCTCTTGCATTGATTGTCCCTCGGGCTTGTTGTGTCTCAGATTGCTCTCTCTGTCAGACCGCCCTGTCTCCTGGATCGCCCCTCTGTTGGACTGGCTTCCCCTTGTGGCGATCTTTCTTGTTTACTGCTCTCCAAGCTCCATTCCTGTATGGGCTTTAATATTGGTCCTGGAATTCTGGTTAGCATGTACGGAGTACGATAACCGGTCTCAGCATTTCTCTCCTTCCATCCCACACACCTTAAGTTTACTTTCATCTTCTTGCTTCTTGTTCAAAAAGCAGCCTGGTTATTGCAATTGCAACAGCTCCGGCCTGTTTCCCTTTCTTTTTCTTTTCTCTCTCTTGGTCAAAAATATACCCTAGCCTTTCTCCATTTCTTTTTCAATTTCAGAGAAGAGATTATCTCTTAGATGCACTATCTTCTCTCACCCAAAACGCTTATGGCATACTGCTTGAAAGAACGGAGTTATCATCCCTAGCACAGAACCTCTCCTTCCTTCTGATCTATCTCCTAATATTCTTCCCTTTTATTGGTGCAAGATGTTTTCGAGATATAATGGCGGCTGGGTTACTGTAGCTGAAGTTATCGCAAGTTTAGCGAAAATAAATCAGATTCTGAAATTTGAATGGTATTCACGTCTGTGATTGAAGTGAAGTTCAGTCTTCGTAATTATTATATAGCACTTAAGTGGCATTGGGTGTCGTCGCAATCCTTTAATAAGATGTTGACTAGAACGTTCTAGCGATTACTCCTACATCTTAGTGGAAGTAAAAAGGTTTCCTAATCTCAAGGTGAAAGTGCAGACATGTTTTCCTCTCGCGACTTTAGCCTAGATTTCTTAATCATTCGGTACGTTTAAGATAGAACCTTAAAGAGCAAAAGACTCAGTAACTTCTGTCGTATTCTAGAAGTACTGTCCCTTTTGGTTACTACCCGATAAGGCGTAAGTGATATCCGACGTCACCCTGAAGTATACACCTGACTTCAATCAACACGCCTTCTACCCTGACTACTATACCTACCCGCCCTTTTCTTCTCTATCTATCCTATAGCGTACCCGTAAAATCATTCACCGATACTATGTATAGAATTCGTACCTTCCCAGTAACCCTCTGAAGCAACCGTATATAACTTTTAAGGTAAAGAGAGACCTCCTTGTCTCTTTGATTTTAAAAGTAGAGTAACGGACGAATAAGAATAAGGATAGACGTTAACCGAGAGTTAAAAGGTATCATTTAGGGATACACACGAATTTGTAAGAGTACTATAATATAGCGTTTATTCTAGCTGGAATGTAGATTGATGCACTCTTCCTCTAATTTTGAAGAAAAAAAGGATCATTTTTGCTCCCACTATTAAGCAGGATGTCTTCCTCTAAAAGTGCAACTCTTCACGAAACTACACTGAAGTTGGACTTCGACTACGTCAGAGGCAAAATAGAAGCTCGAAGAGGATCATTAACAAGGCCACATGTACATATAACAGCATGAGAAACAGCTCATTCTCCCTTTACTTATGAGACAGGAACATGTCCTTTATTCTATGGTACTCCTAAGTAGAACGCCATTCGATGCAAGCTATTCAAGCAAATAAACTATCAATGCCCCACACCCCCCGCCGCCCAATTCATAAACTCTGGATCATTCGGCGCCGGAAACATCCCCCTATCCTGCTGCTGCTGCTGCTGCTGCCCATCCCCGTTCCCCTGCCCCTGCCCCTGTCCCTGTATTTGAACACCTCCTTGGTGCCTCGCCTCCTCCTGCTGTCTCCTCTGGCGATTCCTATACCACACCAAAAACGCGAGCCCCGCAGTAAGTCCCAAAAAAACTAAAGTCTCCAGGATCTCAGTCTCGATATCATCATCATAGTAGTCGTCACCGCCCGGCATCTGCTGCGGCCCGTCGTAATCGTCAAGTTCGTATTCGAGGCCGACGTCGGTTTCGGCGCTGAGAAAGTCGGCGAGCCATTCGGCGAGGGAGCGTTGTTTTTTGGGCTCTACATTCATCAATATCAGCTGATGTGAGACTGCGGGAATGAGAAGAGTGGGAAGGGTAAGGAGAAGACAAGGGAAAGGAAGAAAAGGACATACTAGGGTCGTCCTGAATACTCTTAATATCCCCATTCGTAACCGTATTCCACCAGCTTCTAAGCCTCAACTTATACAACGCCAATACGACCGGCAAATACGCCTCCGTCGGATTCGTTTCAAGCGCCTGATCATAGAACCGCTTCGCGAGATGGAAGTCCTGTTCAATGCCAATACCGTTTTCATGCATCCATCCTAGGTTCCACATAGCTTGGGCGCTTTGAAGCGTCTCAGCAGCGGCCTGATAACATGCTGCTGCCTTTTCTTGGTCAGGACGCGTACCGAGACCTTCGAGGTAGTAGTCACCAAGCTTGACCATAGAATCGACGTTCTTTTGCTCTGCGGAACGCGTCCAGTATATCAGAGCGAGAGCGGCGTCGCTGGCCAAGGAAGCTTTTTGCTTCACAAATGGAATGAGAGAACGCAGTGTGAAGCGGGGCTTGACCTGGTCGAGAAGATAAGCAACGTTCGCTTGGGCGACTTCAAGACCTTGCTCTGCGGCCATCATATTCAGGACAAGTGCTGTTTCGAGGTCGCCGTCATCGCGTGCCATGTTCGCATCCTCAAAGGAAGTGGAGATGACCTCAGCCTTTTCCGCTACAATCTTGTAGTACGCAGCTGCCAGGGTGCAGGACTTGTCGCGTCCGACACCGTAGTGTGCCAATTCCGCGAGGTAATAAAATGCTTCAATGTGCCCCTGACGAGCTGCAAGTTCAAAGTACCTCATAGCCACAGTAACATCGCCCTGGTCAAGGAACAAAGCGCCCAGCCTAACCTGGGCGACGGCAAGATCTTGATCGGCGGCTGCACCGAAGTATTCAGCAGCCCTGACAGCATCCTGAGGAACACCGAGCCCCTTAAGGTACATCAGCCCCAAAGAATATTGCGATAAGGCATCTCCAAGTTCGACTCCGCGCTTGAACCAAGTCCGAGCAATCTCAAAGCTCTGCGGCATTCCTTCGCCCCGCAGAAACATGCGTCCGAGATACCCGGCAGCTTTTGCCGCGAGTTTTTCTGTCGTGAGCGAGACATTCGGCTTGGTCTTTCCGTCTTTGGTCCAGTACATGCGGGCTAATTCAAGGAAGCGCTTTTTGGCCGCTGGAAGATCTCTTTTCGCAGCCCTGGCATCGTAGTTTAATTTTGCTAGATTGAAGCTGGCTCTCGGGTCTCCCTTCTTAGCTTGGAGATCCAGATATTCCACGAGATCATCCAAGGACGAGTAAAGGTCAGAATTTGGACTGCCGCGTCTAGCGTTTGGACCCGAACTACTCACACTGGCACCATCACCGTATACACCGCCCTCTTCATCAGCATATCTGTACGATTCTCGGATCAACAAATGGCCTCCAGGCGGTCCAGATCTCATGTATGCAATAGCTTTGTCGGCAACACGCTTGTAGTGGTGTACCGCTTCCTCGCAGTTCCGGGGTGTTGCTATGCCAGAGAAAGATCGGTAGGCAACCGTCATTTCTGAGCGTATGTCACCACCCTCTGCTGCCAAGGTGTGATACAGTATCGCCTTTGCCTGATTTTGCTTGACGGCACCACCAATTCCAGTCGCGTACATGAATCCGACCATGTGTTGTGCCGATGCATTCCCGTTCAAGGTAGCAAGTTCGTGGTATCTTCGAAAAGACTCGGAGTAATTTCTCGGATGTGTAAAGTTCCCGTAGAAGTTCATCTCCGCAAGTATAAAGATAGCATCTGGGTTCTTCTCAGCCGCCGCTTCCTCCAGCAGCTTGACGGCCTTTGAGAGGGGTTGGCTGAGCTTTTTAGGTTGCCGGTGAGAAGTGACAAGTTCTTGCTGAGGAGGGCCGTTCATGAAAAGGAGAAAGAACAGTTCCTTGGCGTAATATGCGCTCATTCCAAGAACACCTGCCTTCTTATCGAAGTTCCACCACGATGTTGAGCTGGGTTGGATACTCTGGAGGAGTGTGGTAGCTTCTTCGACAGCTGATGCAGCTAGAAGGATGATCAGAACTATAACCACCAATATCATAACAATATTGTTCCCTACCTGAGCCTCCATCATTGCGTGAGGTGGTTCCCCATCTGTCTGCGGATACCGGGTGTTGACTGAGCGGCTTCTGCTTGATATGATGTCTATCTTGAGCGTGAATCTGGGCAGAGGAAAGCGAAAGAAGTAGGGTAAATATAACTGTAAACTGGAGGTTAGATCTGGGTTCCTCTACATATATGGGTATGGGGACATACCTAGAGCAAGCGGCACGAGCCGCAGTAACTGGGGCATCATGGCGGACTGGAAACGAGAAGAAATAAAAGTGAAGAGGAAAGAATCATGTCGAGAGGCTAAAGAGACGCGAACATTGGGACGACACAGCCGCGTTTGGTGGCAGGATGGTGTGAATGTTTGGTTCCTTCTACGGCTTAGAGGAAGATGCCACCTTTAGTTCCCTTTCACCAATCGGGCGACGACATCATCAGGGACGAGCTTTCCGCTGACATGCCAAGCCACCCACATTCACCAGCCACAAATGCGCCGTACATTATCCGTCCGCTCCGCACCAACATCATCAACTTTCATTCACAAGCTTGTACCTACCGCTTTTATTGACACAACCTTCAATCGCAAGAGACGCGAACGTCGAATAATTTGCTCATAGTTTTGGACACACATAAGTCGATGGATTGCTTAGTGCAGTGTTTCTAGTCAGTGCATCGTTTCGGACAAATCCCGCTTTACGACTTTAAACCAAGTTCTCATTCCCGCATTTGTCATCATAGAAAGCTATATGGCGTTGGTGTGACCTCAGTTATTTATCATTATCACTTCCTTCAATTCATATCGTTCGATTTCATCTACACTCGTATTCTATCCTAACCATGTCTGCGGACCCTTCGACCGCGGAGCGTACTCCTTTGCTTCAAAGAAGATCTCTTTCCCCGGCTAGTTCATCAATTTCCAAATCGGCCGGATCCTTTCATAGTGGGGAAAGCAACTTAAAAGATGAGGAAGGGTCTTATATTTCTCCTTCTAGAGGCGTGGTAATCGCGGTCTCAATTGGAGTCCTCATCTTTCTTCAAGGTAAGGTCCTTCAGATTTTCTAATTTCAACTGCCATGACCACAAGGGAAAATTAAATATAGGAGTTTTACTGACAAGTTTATCAGCCATTAATATATCTATTATGACAACAACACAATCGTCAATTGCTGCTGACCTCGATGCTTTCGATAAGACAACGTGGTTGCAGTCATCCTACCTAATTGCCATGTCTTCGCTTGCCCCATTGATGGGGAGATTATCTCAGTTATTCAGTCCCCGTCTATGCATGTTCTGTTCTACCTTGGCTGTCGTTATCGGGACCATCATTACCTCCTTGTCCGTTTCCTTTGAAATGTTCATGGTAGGTCGGGTTATCACAGGTGCAGGCGCTGGTGGGATTCTGATTGTAGCAACTATCATTGTTATTCAAATTGCAGGACCTAAACGCCGGGGTCTCCACATTGGCTTAGTAAACGCCGGCATGACTGCTGGTGTTTCCTTGGGGGCTGTAATAGGCGGCGCTTTTGAGCCTAAGATTGGCTGGGTAAGTCTCTCCTTCTCCCATTGCGATGCTTAAATGGACAAATGAACAGTGTAGCGGGTGTCGGGCCTGACATGCGCTATTACTTGATCCCTTTCTTCCAAGATTAACCGATGATGCAGAAAGTACTCTTCGGTATCCAGGTACCTATCGCTCTGTTAGCAGGTTTCGGGCTTCTGTTGAGCATTCCCGCCAAGTATGAAGCTGGCGCGAGTAAAAACAGCAATCTGTCCCTCCGACAGAAGATCTCCACAATAGATTACTCAGGGGCCCTCTTACTCATTTCCACCATCGTTCTCTTCCTCTTAGGCCTATCAGGCCACCGTATTCTTGCAACGCCAATCGTACTCTCCGCTCTCACTCTACCAATATTCGTACTCAACGAAATATACGTTGCCATGGATCCGATCATACCAATCACTGTTCTCAAGTCCCGTGGCACTTTGCTCACTTGTCTTGCAACAGTCGGTTTCATGATGGCTCGCTACTGTATTCTTTTCTACACGCCAGTCTACGCCATGGCCGTCCGAGACTGGAAACCTGCTGTAGCGGGTTCCATTCTCATCCCAACCAATGCCGGATTCGCAAGCGGTGGTTTACTAGCTGGCATATTCCATATACGGAGAGATGGAAGTTTCTATCTACCCAGTGTAATCTCCATGGGGCTCTTCCCTTTGACGTTTCTATTACTGGAATTCATCAGTACGCCGGACAGCTCGTGGACTCTTTATGTGCTCTCAGTGTTCATCAACGGGCTTCTGACTGGAGCATCGCTGAACTATACACTTGTCCATCTTCTGCATCTTACCCCTTCTTCAGTGCATCCAATTGCACTCTCTCTTCTTGCAACATTCCGCGGGTTTGCTGGAAGTTTTGGAGCCGCAATTGGGGGCGGCTTCTTTGAGCGGGTTTTGCGCAAATCTTTGGTTGAAGGTTTCAAGAACGCCGGGCACGAGGGCTCGAAGGACTTAATAAGAAGACTGATGGGCAGTCCCCAATTGGTCGGTCAGCTAGAAGGTAAAGAGAAAGAGATCGCTGTTCATGCCTATCAAAGTGGCATCAAAGCACTATTTCTGGGTGCCATGGCGCTTGGTATTATCGTAGTATTTATTCAGGCTGGCACAGGATGGAAAGAGGCTGTGGACCACGAGGCGACACAGGAGCCAGAGGAGGCAGATCAAGATTAGTGGAGAAGAGGGATAGATTGCTGGCACATAGAGAAACACATGCGGAAAATGGGGCCAGGGAATATGTATAAATAGATGTGCTCTGTGTCCTGTAAAAAGATGTAAAAAAAAAAAAAAAGAAATTGGTTCATTTCAAGGTAAGACCCTTTTTCTAGGTCAAATTACGCAGCACGGCAAGACTGAAGACTTGGGGCTATTAATCGTAGTAAGTAGAGGTGAAGTACTAAAAGTAAGAGTGCTCTGTTAATATCAATCCCACGGCTAACACATGTGGCAGGTCACTCAAATGTATGTATCCGCCCTGGAGACGACGGAGGGCTGCATGGCGCTACAAACACCTACCGAACGGAAAATGTTGTCTCACGGCAACCGTGACTTTGGTTATGAGAGGGCAGTGGCATCACCCGGGAGAGTCACTATCATGCCTCGACCTAATCATTTCTGTGAAGCTTAAGTTTGACTTCTGATATGACAATGCAGGCTTCCTGTCTGTCACTCTGTATCACAGGCAATAGTAAATTGCAATAAGATTGGTTAAGGTAGAATGTATACTGCACTGCGGACGATGCAACCGAGAAGTCGTGAGTCACTTCTTGTGTTTACATCTTCACCCATCACTCAACATCGTTCAGGGGACTCTGTTGTCTCAACGTGAAAGCGTGTGCAGCCGCACGTAGCCGTTGTGGAAGGTGCGCGTCCGCACTTTCGCCTTCCGTTTTCTACTTTTCTCCTCTCGCGACTTCACCTCTCTTCCTTCTCTCAATCACCTCCCCACCACCACCATCTTTTGCCTCGAAACAGATACCTGTTTTATCAAGTATCTATTTCGAGTTAGCGGAGCTTTTCGTTGAGAGGTCCGCACGCTCGTCTGCCCTGGTCTCAGGCGGGTTTTCTCGGTGGTTCGCTTTTCACCTCTTTCACATTCAAACAGCTTTTCAATCACTGCCTTAGTGTTGGTATCAGGTCCGCCATAACTATCCTCACCCAGCTGTTCCGGCTATTAAATCTTTACTTCGTATCTGCTTACACTTTCTCTAGCCCACTTCTTACGGACTTGCTACTGCTTACACCGGTCACTTTATATCATCGTAGCCTACTCACTTCCCACCGCAACAGCCGCAATCATGGGCCGTGGAAAGACTAACGCTCTCCTTACGGGCCAAAGCTTGATCGCCAACCCTTATCAGCCGGCGAAGGCCATTGTCCCAAAGCATACTGACTGCGACGCATGTGATCGTACGATCCTTACCAAAGACTGGTCTGCTCATAAGCAGTCAAAGAAGCATCGCCAGAATGAAGAAGCCAAGAAGTTCAAAGAGAACCTTGACGGCGGATCCGGCAACGAGAAATGGAACGACAATGGCGGCTTCGCTGACAATACTGGCAATTTCGAAGCCGGCACCGGTGCCGGCAACGAGTGGGGTGCCAACACTGGAGGCGATGACTTAGGAGCTTCTGGCTTTGACGCTGGTGGCTTTGGAGGCAACGGAGACGATGCTGGGTTCACTACGAGCAGGCCATCCCGCGCTGCCGGTGGAGGCCGGGCTTGCTTCAAGTGCGGCGAGACTGGGTACGTCATTCCCATCAAAAGTAGCAGAGCATGTACTGACTTCTTTAACCAGTCACAACAAAGCTGATTGCCCCCAGGGCGGTACAGGTGGCCGTGAGTGCTACAACTGTGGTCTAGTCGGGTAAGCTTTCAAACATGCCTCTGAAAAACATTTTCTAATCCCATAACAGCCATAACAAAGCTAGTTGTACCAACCCACGTAAAGAGGGAGGTGGTGGCCGTGCTTGCTACAACTGTGGTAAGGTCGGGTAAGTTACTCTTTAACGAATGTGTTGATAACATAAGCTAACCGCATATAGTCATAACAAAGTTGATTGTCCCGAAAACGCTGGCGGCAGCAGTGGAGGTGGCGGCCAATGCTTTAACTGCGGCGAATATGGCCATCGCAAGTCTGAATGCCCCAACGAGCGCAAGATGAAATGCAGGAACTGTGAGGCGTTCGGACACATCTCCAGAGATTGTCCGGAGCCAAAGAACTGGAACAACGTGCAATGCAACAATTGCAAGAAGAGTAAGTTTACTCTTCACCGGCTGATGTGGGATTCTTCTAATATTCAATAGTGGGACATACGAAGGCTCGATGTACTGAGCCAGCTGCAGATGATGGTTATGGTGACAGTTCTGGGGTTCAAGGCGGGGGCGACAGCTGGGGAACTGCTGACGCTGGTGTTGGAGCCCAGGGCGGTGACAACTTGGATGCCGACGTTGCTAACACTTGGGGAGATGCCGAGGCCGATAACTCTGGCTGGTGAATTCTAGCGTCAGGTATTCCTCTGAACGGTCACCTGGACAGAGGCTCATCAGATCTCAGAAGTTGCTAACACGTTTGCACTTCTCCTCTGCACACCAATATGCTTCTCGATGAGAGACGCGTTTCATATACGGAAAGGTTTCACGTGGATTAGGTTTTGCGCAGGTATTGGGTCATCTACGATACAACAGCTTCGTTTATCTCGGATGGCACTCTGCGCAATCAAAATAGGAAATTCCAATGTTCTACTCCCCTCTCACATTATTGGTGATACTAGTTGTCATTTGGGGCTATGCGACCTCCCGCTCAAGGATGCGATTATTGCCATGCGAAGTTGTGAACCTATTTAAGGGATGCCAAATAACCTCCATTCCATATACGTTCCTATTTTACTCCTGTTATACCATTTTTTTGTGCTATTCTTCTCATTCTTTCCTCGTGGCGCTGTGTCCCTTGATATTGCCCCTTACTTAGCCATCATGGCTTTGGACCATTTCACTTCGCAATTTTTTTTTTCGGGCAAAGGTGAGAGTTGCCTCCGCTCATTCGACCCTCTAACCCGACGTCTATGATGTTATCCCTCCGAGTTGGTTCGGCAATTTAACTTCTCCCGTTCATAGTACTTTCCCATGGCCCTACCACCGCCGTTGCTCTGCCTCATCAGCCGCCTGTCCATCGCCCCGTTTGCTCCAGGGCAACCTTTAACCTGCTCTCCCTCCCCCCCGCCCGCCAGCAAGATTTCCAAGCCCTAGCGCCTGGGAACCCAGACATCTCGTCTTCGTCTGAAGAGCCGCTCAAAGCACCGCTAAAAGCCGTATATCGACTCGCGCATTCCATCGAAGTATTCTTCGGTCTAGACGTCGATGACTCCGACCCTGCATACCCCCCCCCCCCCCCTCAAAGTTATCCTAGACTTCGTACCGGATCCAGGAACAGCAAGGGATGTCACGGTGCCGTTTCCCGCTGGGTCTGGCTCTCTGGCATTGATACCGATGAGCGGCATGCATACTGCGTTGGCTGTTGGGGGAGGGCCTATGGGAACGGTCGGAACGGTTTTGGCTGGATACGGCTGGGTGGTAGGGGGTTTTGGGAGGGAGACTCTTCCGGGAGTTTCGTGGCTGATTTGGGGGTATTCGAGGGGGAGATGAGCGGGCTTGGGGTTGCTGTTGTTGTTGGGTGGGTGCAATAGGGAGTTGGGGGGAAGGGGATGAGTGTGGGTGAAGGAGAGAGGGGAGGGAAGAAGGTAGGAAAGTGAGTCTGAAGGGTATGATGAGGAATTGAGAGTCGATGAGGAAGGGAAGCAAAGGGGAGGAGGATTATTGTTATGACTTACGGCCGTGGTAATAAGAGAGGAGTGATTGAAGAGGAGAAGAAAGAGGTGTCCAGAGGAAAATGGGTTTGTTGGAGGGTATTCTTATGACTTCCGTTCGGCGTAATGAGAGCAGAGATCATTCATTTCAAGGGTTTGAACATCTAGAATGCATTTTTAGTGTCACATCACCGCCTTTCAAGTCTTCGAATAGCGCTTGTCTTTAGCATCAGCTTCTTATCCCGATACTAATTCAGCTTCAGCCGTTTCAACTCATTCTGATCTACCTACCTACATATCCTCACAGCCCCCTCCGTCCACCATAAACTCAAACTGATGACCATTACTCTCGAAAATGCATTATATCAAGCTGGGTCATTCCCCTTAATATTCCTTTAACTCCAAAGTCGCCCAACCATTACCCGAATATTATGACCATGGTATCGTAACCAGTAGTTGAGCGCCCGTAGCATGACCGATATGAAAACGCTAACAAACATGCAGAGGTATCCTTTCATCATAAGCAAATTCGCAGTAAATACGCACCCCTTGCAACTCTTCGACCCTTCGTTGTCGTTCACATAAGCTTGGCCTTGCCGCATTTATCGACTGTTGCGGGGCATCGTTCCCGTCATGCGTCCACCACCCGCATTCAAGCTTTGTCGTACAATCATCTCAGCCGCTTGGGCCGCAGCGAGGCGTTCCTAAAGTTTGTTAGCCTTGCCCAGCCACATCATATACGGAAACTGGCTCACCTTTTGTCTGCTTCTATCCTTCAAATACCTCTCAGCCTCAGGCCGCATCCGCAAGATCCTCAAAATCATATCATCATTCGGGTCAGCTTGAGCCTCTTTCCTCTTCTCTTCCTTGGCCTTCTTCATGGTGCCGAGATTCCTGGAGAGCATAATGGTTTTATGTCGTCTGGAAGGCATACCCAGTAGGCCCAAAGCTCCGCCGAATTGATGGCCTGAAGCCGGCGCGGAGAGCCGGTTGAGCCTGGCCTGCTGTTCCTGTTGGCGTGCGGCGTTGGCAGCGGCCATGGCTTCAGACGTTCGGATGAGATCTTCTGTGCTTTCGAAGTAGAAGAAATTGAGGTTCTGCAGCTCGTGGTACTTTGGTGATTTCAGGATGTCAATGGGGACTCCGCAAGGCACACCCTCTTCGTCAACCGCGTGGAAAAAGTCAAACAACAACTACCAAAGTCAGCAATGATGCAGTTATAGTGATGCAGAAGTACTGACCTGTAGCCACTTGAACACAATGTCGAGTTCCTGCTGGGTCAATGGCCGTTGTTGTGAAAGCTTGTCCGAAAGGGGTGGGACAAGAAGTGACTCAATTGTCGCCAAAACTTCCTTCCAGAGTCTCGTCATCACCATGACCATAGCTGAATCGGTTAATGTCTGCTTCATGATCGCAAAGTTCTCGTCAAAGTAATTGAACAATGGCTCCAGTGCCTTCGCTACATCTCCTTGCGTAGGGCCTTGCGCAACTGATTGAGGCCGGTTTCTTTGGAAATAGCTTGTTACAGACGAGACCGTAAGCTTATTAGAGAGCAGACTCCTCAGAGCTCTACGCGAGAGGCAATGATGGATGAATGCAGAGAGCTTGAATGCGTTAGCTGAAGTCGATCGCACGAAGATTAGGGAAAGGAAACAAACCTTGTCAGTAATCTTCCTCGTCATATCCCGTTCAGTCCTCTTAAGTGTCCTGAAAGCTTTGCCGAAGTAGAATTGAATATCATCACGTTCGCCCTCCATACTCACCCGAAGCAGTAGACGGCCCTGGGTATCCAGGTCCAACCAATACTCTCGAGGCATGAAGTCTCGGAAATGGGAAGGGTCGAGCTTCAATGAAGTCCTGCCGACGCAGTCGTGGTCACCAAGCGTATCCCAGTCCCAAATAGTGGCAATGATATTCAAAGGGCCCTGGGTAGTGATATCGATGGTCTCGTCCCACCGGGGGTTAAGACTAGAGTAGATAACACGAGTCTTTGCGAGACGTTTTTGATACTCATCGCCAAGAACCACATAGGGATCACTGAGGCCATTGATATCACAGGCCTTCAAATCTTCGGCTTCAATGATCTTGATGGTAAAAACATAGTTGTCCGGTTTACGAATGCGTTGCGCTGGTGGCGGCGTATTCTTCAGGATGACTTCGGCGCAAGCATCGACATTGACTTCATGCTCAAGCTTATCAAGTTGCAGCATGGCGTATTCGATGTTGTTGAGTTTCACAAGGGACTGATGAGTATTAGTTTTTTTTTTTTTTTTTTTTTTTTTTT